>VDFB02085830.1:0-34651 GCA_007258455.2 Sequoia sempervirens
AAACCAATTTCTTATCAACAGCTTCTAACAATTAAATAACAATGTCAACTGTCTTTTAACAACTCTTAACAATTAACTAGCAATGTTCATTATTATAATTGCTTTCATTCATCCCCATAATGCACATTGTGATTAAAAAAACAAAGAAAATGTTCATTAATTTGTCCCATAACCTTCAGAATGCATACGACGGCCAAAGCTCCTCTGATCTTTATTCAAACAACTGCCATCTGTCTTCCACAGTGGCTTAATCCTTGAATTTTGCAATCCATCCTTTACTCAAAAATCTTCAAATGTACACTGAGTCTTCTGATATTATTTCACAGACATTCCTATCTCGAGTCTTTCAAAAAAAATTTCTCGGTGCACTTTTTCAGATTTTCTTGAAGATATTTACAAACAGCGATCATCCAACAATGTCAATGTAACAAATTTTATGGAAGGCTCTCCAATTCTCCGTGTATCCATTTGTGGAAGGAAATACAAATGGATCAAAACTGAATCAAATGCATTTCCTATCAACAACTTCTAACAAATAACTAACAATGTTGACTGTTTTCCAACAACTCCTAACAATCAACTAACGATACGATGTTTGTTATTCTAATTGCTTTCATTCACCCCCATAATGCACATTGTGATTAAAAAAACAAAGAAAATGTTCATTAATTTGTCCCATAACCTTTAAATGCATCCAACGGTCAAAGCTCGTCCAATCATTTAATCAAACAACTGCCATCTGTCTTCCTCAACCCCTTTAACCCTTTCCTCAAAAATCTTCAAATGTACAATGAATCTTCTGAATCTCTAATATTATTTCACAAGCATTCCTATCTTGAATATTTCAAGATTTTTGCTCTGCGCGCTTTTTGAACAATAATTATATGGAGAAAAGAAAAGAAAAAAATTGCTTTGAGGCACTTAACTAATTGAAATCTGTGTGACTTTCGAATGACATTTGTGGAGCAAAAACCCCTTCAAGTAAGTTATGTGCATCATTAGAAAACAAAAATGGACCCATTTGTGGGTGCACTATCAATGAACTATCGGCCCTCTTGGTGACGCCTCATTTTCCGACATTTCTTGCAAAAGGCTTCTAATTTACTCTTGAGCACTTTGGGAGAAATTTTAACATGCAAAAGGCTTCTTAATTTAATTGGGAGTGCTTATAAATATTAATGTGCGCCATTATGGAACAACTGAATAAAGCTAGGAAAGAGGTAAACTTTTTATTTTCAAGCTTAACCTCGGCTGACTTTGAGAAAAGAAGAGCTTTCCCGTCTTTTGTAGATACCTGATTGTTTAAGTGCCAGTATGGTTTAAACGTTAGTAAACATGAATTTCTCTCAGCCATGTAGGTTAAAATTTTTCATATTATCTGTAGGGAATAATTATGCTAAATTTTGGGTCCCAGTAAATGATTTTACTGGGAAGGCTTCTACTTTTATTAATCGGCACCTTGTGAGAAAACCAAAGATTCCTCCGCACAATCGCTACATGGTACTGCTGAAAAAATATGTTCTTGCTTTTCATTCTTAGCCTCTGCTGAGTTAAAGAAAAACAGAGCTCTCCAACTTCTTTATATGCTTTTTTTTTAGGAGTACTGTTATTGAAAATCTGGTGAGTTTGAGTGAAAGTGGGGCTTCTCACGGTTTTTATATATTGCTTTGAATATGTAACGGTATTGTTGTGACTTCGAGAAAAGTAAAGCTTTGCAAGTTTTGTGGATTCTTCTATGGTTTGTTGGTATTGTGATAATTTTAGTAGGAATGGGTTCCTTTTGGTCGAGGAGCTTGTAAGAAAGCTAGGAGAAGTTACTGTTTGGGAGTGGTCTGTCTAGTTTATGCTGGAGTATCACGGAAAATTTTCAGCATCTTTTGAAAAGATTTATTTTGTCAAGTGGCAGTATGTAGTATGAAATTTCTCATAACTCCAGTTACTCTAAATTCTAGAGGGAGACTTTTGAAATCCTATAGAAGAGCTGACATATCCCATGAAATCATTTTAATGCAAAAGAAGCTTCCAACTTGTGTATATTCTTCTTGGTACATATACTCGTGGTGTTGTGACAAAGAGAGAGAGAGAGGGGCAAAGCTTACCGAACTTTGTTTATTCTTCTTTGTATATTTGTTGTTATTGGTGTAACGATTTTAGGTATGAGTTCCTTGGGACAAGGAACCGTGGAACATGTGAAGGGATATTATAGCTGGGCTGAAGTGGGTTTGAAATATGGGTGCATCTCCAAAAAAGATATAGAGTGATAGTATGCATGTAGTGTAAAATTTCTCAGGACACTCTTGAAACCTTAGAGCTGATACATCCCTTGAAGCCATTTTATGGCTCAAGACTGTTAAATTTGTTCTGCGACACTCAGAAAATTTCAGGTTCGGCTCTTCTCCATAGATCGATGAAATAACACAATTGAAGAAATAATATCCATGATTTTCCAACTTGGCCTCCACTGATTTGGAGAAAAACAGAGCTTCCCAAGTGCTGTATTCTTCTTCGTTTATGTGATGGAATTGTTAGCAACATCAGCAGGCTTCCTTTTGGCCAAGGACTCTCTTGCACTTGTGATGGGTAATACAGTCCTTTCCCAGAAAACTTGGAGCAGCTTCTGTTTTAGGAGAGATTTTAGCTAATGCAGTTTTTTCTCCAAAAAGCTTGGAGCAACTTCTGTTTTAGGAGAGATTTAGCTGCTTCTGGGGTAGGGTTCGAAGTTCCCAGCTCCTTAAAGGATTTTATTTCCCGTGGCAATATGCATGTAGTATAATTTTTCACGTGACGTCTTTTTTAAAAAATATATACATTGCAGGAAAACAGTTAACTGTAGAAGGCTTCTAAGTTTATTCTCTACCACGTTCTGAGAAAATTCAAGGCCAATTTGTTGGAAGTGCCAAGGTTCTGAGAGGGGGGGGTGAATCAGAACCCTATTACCTTATTTCAAAACTCATTACAATTTTTGCAATAAGCAACTTATAACTGAATATATACAATCTATGCAAGAGAAATGTAAGCATTCATCATAAGCATAAAGTAATGGAACTCACAAAAATGAAGAGACACCCAAATTGTGCCGAGTGGAAAACCCTCCAAAACCTCACGATTTTGTCATAGGGAGAAAAACCACTCCATGAACCTGTATCTTTTATTGATTCCAACCCTTTACAATCGGCAGTAACTACTGCTCAGAAATTTAATACATCTCATATACATATACAAATGTGTATATATCACTCATATATGTACACAAGTTTATGATCAAAACTTTTAAGCCTCTTATCCTCAGATACATATAAATATGTTTTTTACACACTCACTTGTATCTAAAGATTGCAAGTGCTATATAAGAACTTCGAATCAGATCAGTTACAAGTTTCTAACTGAACCAGTTAGAGTTTGTTAAACAAACTTCCTTTTAAAAATGCTTTTCGAGAAACTAACAAAAACAGTTTCAGATTACGAATTTGTTTCTGTCAAAACTGGTAATCATTAAGCTTCCATTTTATTTCATTTTTGAGATACTCGAAAACAGTTTCCATAACGTCATTTTGCATTGCAACTGACTGGAAATGTTTACACATTTCCTTTTGTTTTGAACCAACAAAGAAACTGTATATAATACCCTGGGTTTAATACCCAAAATTTATTCAAACTTCTAAAACTGCGTAGCCATATTCTGGGTTTAAGACCCTCTTTAGAAGTAATCAAAAATGTAAAACCTCATACCTGTGATGCCCAAGACTCTGCCCGATAAGTGATCAAAAATGCAAAACCTCATACCTGTGATACTCAAGACTCTGCCCGACCTTGAGAAGTTTCTTCCCTTTTTTTAATTTGCCCCAGATCCTCATACATGTGAGCAAAAATCAAATATGTAAGAAAACTTTTACTCTTTTTGTGAAAGATAAATGCATATAGACCTGAAACTTCATTTGAAAGAAAAATAAACAATGAACCTGCCTGTACCCACCAAATGACCTTTCTGATTTGCAGAACAAAAATATCTTGACCCATCAGATTATTTTCTGTTTTGCAGAATGAATTCATCTTGTTATTCGCAGAGAAGAAATGAATCAAAGAACCGTTTGCTCAGACTAAAACAATACCCACAACCTTAACTATTTTTAATCATAATTTGGAGTCCGCCATGCAAAGACAATACTTGGCAAGAAAAGACTGGAAATAATAAATAATGTGTTCAGACTTGTCAGATTACGGTCTTAATCACTGCTGCCGACAACATTATGATACCATTTTAATTTTTCCTGCTTTTATCAAATGCCATCATATATTCCACAAAAAATGCCACGCCAAAATAAAACCTTTCCTTACAACTGCCACGTGTATAACATTTTTCCAACAGAACGGATGACGGATGTTTGATATGGTTAACAATCTCCCCCATTTTTGATGCAAAAATTTTCACCATTTCATATAAACAAGATAATGAACTGAAATACCATGCTGATTTACCATGAAATGCTAGGAATCAGACCAACTAACCAGAATCAACCAAAAACTGATAAATCAATCTGAGAAATCAATTCTCCAACCTGTGAAAAACATGATTAACCTATGAACCAATCCAATCAGTGATTAACCGATGAATGAAACCTGTGAACCAAGTGCATCCAAATGCAAGAACCAAACATGTAGAAGAACCAAACCTGTGCCAAATCAAATCTGTGAAAATTCTTGTTAAAACTTGATAAATCTGTGAAAATTCTTGTTAAAACTTGATTGAAATTGATTACTCCCCCAAAATTTATGCATCAAAAATCTAACCATCTGCTTTTCATAAATGTTTTCTGTGAAAGAAGCAGAAACCTAACACAGAATATGGAAGAGTAAAAAACTTATTCCAGCATGGATTGAGAGAAGACTCCCAATCGAATTCTGAACTGTTCAAACAATTCTCTAGGTAGAGCTTTGGTAAAAATATCAGCAACTTGTAATTTAGAAGGCACATGAATAAGAATGACCTCATTTGATGACACATGTTCGCGAATAAACTGCAATTTGATGGCAACATGCTTAGTTCTAGAATGCATAACAGGATTTTTAGAAATCTGGATAGCACTAGTATTGTCACAAAGGATTTTCAGAGGTTTTTGAACATGAATACCCAAATCAGAAAGCTGATAAGACATCCAAAGTAACTGAGTACAACATGCTGTTGCAGCAATAATTTCAGACTCAGCAGTAGAAATAGTGACACATTCTTGTTTTTTACTGTGCCAAGCAACTAACCGATCACCTAAGAAAAATGCAGCACCACTAGTACTTCATTGATCATCTTTACATCCACCCCAATCAGCATCTGTATAACCAATGAGAGTAAAATCATCATTTTGGGATACCACAAACCATAATCCAAAGTACCTTGTAAATATTTAAAGATACGGTGAACAACATTGAGATGAGATTGACGAGGAGCTGCTTGATATCTAGCAACTTGACATACAGAGTGCATTATATCTGGTCTAGAAGCAGTAAGATATAAAAGACTCCCTATCATAGACCGATACTCCCTTTGATCAACAAGAGGAGATTCATCAATTTTCATCAACTTACATCCAGTTTCCATTGGTGTACCAACTGGATTACAAGTATCCATTTGAAACCTTTTAAGCATTTCCTTAGCATATTTCAGTTGAGAGATAAACAAACCATGTTCAAGCTGAGAGACTTGAATTCCCAAGAAAAATGTCAAAGGTCCTAACATAGACATCTCAAATTCAGACTCCATGATTCCTGAAAAAGTTTGTGCTAAATGATCATTAGTAGAACCAAAAATAATATCATCTACATATATTTCAACAGCCAATAAATTTTCATTGTCCATTTTTGTATACAATGTGCTGTCCACATTTCCTTTAATGAATCCATTTGCAATTAGATGTTTATCTAATCTGGAATACCAAGCTCGAGGAGCTTGTTTTAAACCATACAAGGCCTTTTTGAGACGAAGAACATAATCAGGCTTGTCAGAAGATTCAAAACATTCTGGTTGTTCCATATAAACTTCCTCCTCAAGGTATCCATTTAAGAAAGCAGTTTTGACATCCATTTGGTAAATAGTGAAATTTTTATGAGTGGCATATGCAAGAAAGATTCTGATTGATTCCATCCTTGCAACTGGTGCAAAGGTTTCACCAAAATCAACTCCTTCTTGTTGTGCATATCCTTTGCAAACAAATCTGGCTTTATTCCTGATCACTACACCTTCCTCATTTAGTTTATTGCGGAATATCCATTTTCCACCAATAACATTTTTATCATTAGGTCTGGGAACAAGTTCCCAAGTCTTGTTTTTCTCTATCTGATTTATTTCATCTAGCATAGCATTTTGCCAACTAGGATTTGATAGGGCTTCAGTTACATTCTTTGGTTCAAAATCTGCTATCAAACAAAATTGTTCAGCAATATTTACTTGTTCTCCTATTTTGGCTTTTCTTCTAGTTAAAATTCCTTTATCAATATCTCCAATAACTTGAGACTCAGGATGTCTCTTAGCTATTATTCTAGAAGATGTTTTTAACTTTGATCCATCACTAGTGATTTTAGAATTGGAACAATTTTCTGATTCTATTTTTCCTGCAAGTTCATCTTCATCATCAGTTTCAACTTTATCATGTTCACAATTTTCATTATGTAAACTTTCTGATTTTTGAAAAGATAAACTTTCATATTCTTCTTTGTCATTACAGCATACAGATGTTTCATCAAACATGACATTTATAGCTTCTACAATTTTGTTCAGCCTTTTATTATAGCATTTATATGCTTTGCTATGTGTAGAGTACCCAAGAAAAATCCCTTCATCAGATCTTGAGTTAAAGTTTTCTAGAGAATCATCATTCTTTCTGATAAAACATTTGCAACCAAATATTTTAAAGTTCTTAACATTTGTTGTTTTCCCATACCATAATTCATATGGTGTATAAGCTGTTCTAATTCTGATTTGTGCTCTATTTAAAATATAGACAGCTGTATGAACAGCTTCTTTCCAGAACTTGTCAGGCAACTTTGCTTCATTCAACATGGTCCTGGCCATTTCCTTGACAGTTCTATTTTTTCTCTCTACAACCCCATTTTGTTGTGGTGTCCTAGCAGTAGAGTATTGTCTTTTTATACCTCGTTTTTCACAATACTCAATAAATTCTTGAGAAGTGAACTCTCCTCCTCTATCTGATCTTAAGCATTTCAGTTTTAAATCAGTTTCTCTTTCCACCATCTTTCTGAAAATTTTGAAACGTTCAAAGGCTTCTGATTTATGTTTCAGAAATGTTACCCAAACCATTCTTGAATAATCATCTACGAACAGCATGAAATATCTTTCATCATTTAAAGAGGCTGTTTTGGTTGGACCACATAAATCAGTATGTACTAGTTCAAGTGGTCTATTTGACAGATATTCTTTTGTTTTAAAAGAAACTCTTGTTTGCTTACCTTTTATACACTCTTCACAAACAGATGCAGGTTTAGTTATTTGTGGTAGTCCCCTGACCTTTTTATTCTTGCTGATTCTAGCAAGATTATCAAAGTTCAAATGTCCCAGTCTTTTGTGCCATAGCCAATTTTCTTCCACTTGACTCATAAAGCAGGTATTGACCAAAGATGTTTCTTGAATAGTTGAATCTATCAGATTATACAGATTACCATTTGTTCTTAACCCACTGGCAATGACTCTATCTTTCCCATTTTTAATATAACATTCTTTTGCATTAAAAGAGATAGAATATCCATTATCACATATCTGACTGACACTTAAAAGGTTATGTTTCAACCCTTCAACAAAGTACACATCATGTATTGGTGTATCATTGTTTAAGATTATTGAGCCTTTTCCTGTTATATAAGCTCCTGAGTTATCACCAAAACGTACAAATCCTCCATCAAAGTTTTCTAAGGTTTTGAATTTGTTCTTGCATCCAGTCATATGATGAGAACAGCCACTATCCAACACCCATGTTGCAGATTTCTGAGCAAATAAGACTGTTTCAACAATTAAGGACTTTTCATTTGTCTTTACTTGTTTCCATATTTGTTTAGGTCTCAAATTTAATTTACACTTATTTGCATAGTGACCATAGTAAAAACATTTGAAGCATCGAATAACTTTTCTTTTGCCTTGACTAGTGCTATTTTTACAAAAGATTGCTTTGTGCCCAAAAATATTACAGTTGAAACAATATCCATTGAAAAACAACTTTGTTTTCTGACTAGTAGATTCTTCAGATGAACATTGCAAGATATTCAGTTTTTTATCCTTTTCTTCAAGTAAGAATTTTTGACTTTCTATAATTGAATTTGCTTTTATTAACTCATCTTGAAGTTTTTGATTTTCAGTCTCATGATTCGCAACTGATTTTTTTAACCTTTTAATTTCTTGCAGGGATTTTAGAAGTTCTTCTTCATGATCTACTTCTATTTCTAAATCAGATGAGGATTCAGGCTCATTTGATTCAGATTTAGGAGTATGTACTATTTCAGCCATGAACAACTTTTCCCCTTCTTCATCTGCATCACTGGATTCTTCATTTGGATCTTCTTTTGAAAAAAGACTTTTCTTTTTGAAATCCTTAAACCTTTTATTCTGATTCCAAGGCTTCTTTCTAGAAAACTTCTCAGATTTCTCATCACAATCATCAAGTTCAATATTTGGGCATCTAGCAGCAAAGTGTCCTAATTGACCACAGCTAAAGCATTTAGGTTTGCTTTTATATTTCTTTGTCATTCTTTTAACCAGTAATGCTTCTAAAGCATCAGTTAGATCTGAATCACTCTCATCATTCTTTTCAACCTTAAAGGCTGATTCTTTTGATGAAGAACTAGCTTGATTGCTAATTCTCATTTCATATGCAGTTAGAGTTCCTTGAAGTTGATGTAAGGTCATTTTTGAAAAACTTTTCTTTTCTTCTAATGTAGAAATTTTTGTTTCAAATTTAGGTAGTACTGACCTAATAACCTTTGAAACAACATCATGTTCTTCTATGTCTTCACCTAGACCCTTCCTGGCATTCACAACTTCCTCAACTCTTAAAAAATATGCAGCAATGGTTTCATCCTCACTCATTTTCAGATTGTCAAACTGAGTTTTAAGAGTAATCAGTTTAGATTCTTTAACCTTGTCATCTCCTTGATAGATAGTTTCAAGTTTTACCCATATATCATTTGCAGATTTGCAATAAATAACTTTGGCAAAGACATCTCTAGTAAGACCACAGAGAAGAGCATATCTAGCCTTCTTATCTAATTCAAATTTTAGTTTCTCATCAGCATCAGTAGGGACTGACGCTGGAACAGTGTATTTTGTTGTTACTACATCCCACATCCTTACATCTAGAGAATGTATAAATGCTTCCATTTTAACTTTCCAGAAAACATAATCATTTCCATCAAATAAAGGTGCCCTATTAAGGAAAGCTCCTTCAGAATGTGCCATAACTTCCAATATCCAGGGATCAATTCCTAAAGGGAATCCTATGCTCTGATACCACTTGTTGGAAGTGCCAAGGTTCTGAGAGGGGGGGTGAATCAGAACCCTATTACCTTATTTCAAAACTCATTACAATTTTTGCAATAAGCAACTTATAACTGAATATATACAATCTATGCAAGAGAAATGTAAGCATTCATCATAAGCATAAAGTAATGGAACTCACAAAAATGAAGAGACACCCAAATTGTGCCGAGTGGAAAACCCTCCAAAACCTCACGATTTTGTCATAGGGAGAAAAACCACTCCATGAACCTGTATCTTTTATTGATTCCAACCCTTTACAATCGGCAGTAACTACTGCTCAGAAATTTAATACATCTCATATACATATACAAATGTGTATATATCACTCATATATGTACACAAGTTTATGATCAAAACTTTTAAGCCTCTTATCCTCAGATACATATAAATATGTTTTTTACACACTCACTTGTATCTAAAGATTGCAAGTGCTATATAAGAACTTCGAATCAGATCAGTTACAAGTTTCTAACTGAACCAGTTAGAGTTTGTTAAACAAACTTCCTTTTAAAAATGCTTTTCGAGAAACTAACAAAAACAGTTTCAGATTACGAATTTGTTTCTGTCAAAACTGGTAATCATTAAGCTTCCATTTTATTTCATTTTTGAGATACTCGAAAACAGTTTCCATAACGTCATTTTGCATTGCAACTGACTGGAAATGTTTACACATTTCCTTTTGTTTTGAACCAACAAAGAAACTGTATATAATACCCTGGGTTTAATACCCAAAATTTATTCAAACTTCTAAAACTGCGTAGCCATATTCCGGGTTTAAGACCCTCTTTAGAAGTAATCAAAAATGTAAAACCTCATACCTGTGATGCCCAAGACTCTGCCCGATAAGTGATCAAAAATGCAAAACCTCATACCTGTGATACTCAAGACTCTGCCCGACCTTGAGAAGTTTCTTCCCTTTTTTAATTTGCCCCAGATCCTCATACATGTGAGCAAAAATCAAATATGTAAGAAAACTTTTACTCTTTCTGTGAAAGATAAATGCATATAGACCTGAAACTTCATTTGAAAGAAAAACAAACAATGAACCTGCCTGTACCCACCAAACGACCTTTCTGATTCGCAGAACAAAAATATCTTGACCCATCAGATTATTTTCTGTTTTGCAGAATGAATTCATCTTGTTATTCGCAGAGAAGAAACGAATCAAAGAACCGTTTGCTCAGACTAAAACAATACCCACAACCTTAACTATTTTTAATCATAATTTGGAGTCCGCCATGCAAAGTCAATACTTGGCGAGAAAAGACTGGAAATAATAAATAATGTGTTCAGACTTGTCAGATTACGGTCTCAATCACTGCTGCCGACAACATTATGATACCATTTTAATTTTTCCTGCTTTTATCAAATGCCATCATATATTCCACAAAAAATGCCACGCCAAAATAAAACCTTTCCTTACAACTGCCACGTGTATAACATTTTGCCAACAGAACGGATGACGGATGTTTGATATGGTTAACAACTCTTTGGGGCCACGAAATATCTCTATTGAAGAGTATGTTTTGCTTTTGCAAACTGTGTCTCCATTGTATATGCTTGCTGGTGCCTTGAATAGTTGCATAGTTGTGCCTTCTGTCTTGAATAGTTACATGATGTTGACAATTCTTTCCATCTTAGTTTTTTGAGAAGAATCCTGAAAACTGATTCTATAATCTGGGTATCATTGGCACCAGGATTTGTTGCTTGTATTTTCTTCCCGGAGCAAAGCTGTGGATGTAAATTGAAAATCGATTTTTGTAGTAACCAACAGAATTCTTTAATGTGCTTGGAAGAGACTCGAGGAAATACGTACATGTGAATTCAGAATTTCATAATCTCCCGCTGCATCCACTCTAGAAATGAACTCAAACAAAGTATACGGTCACTTCTCTTTGTCATATCTCCATAAATCTTTCTTAAATGATCACACAATTCTTTGCTAGTATTGTAGTTATGCTTAACATTGAATTTTGATGAAATAGACCTAGGATAAGAGCTGATTGAATCTTTAGGACTTGATTTGCTTTGATCTTATTATTCTTAAGTAATGATTAGTATATAATGTTGGAAAATTTGTGTTGTACATTTTGTATAATAATATAATAATTTTATTTAGTTGTGCATTCAATAACAATAAGAAAACATTTAATATATATTTCTTACACGTACAGATGCATTGTGTGAATTAATGTCAAGTAGAATTACTCTCAATTTGAAAAAAAAAATCATTCAATAACAATAAGAAAACATTGATATTGATATTCAATAAATGTACTTAGAAGATAACTCTTACATCAAATGTTACAAATTTCATGAAACAAAATCACAAAAGCTTATCAACACCCAAAGTGAACAACGAAATTTATCGCTCTCATACTTTCGCTTTCATACCATAGTTTGTTGGAATGATCGGTTTACAATTCTTTACAATAGAGTTAAAGCTTGCTCTTCTTCCCCTTCGCTGACCGTGGCCTTAAACCCCTGAACTATTGTGACACCATGTATGCCAAAATAACTTTCATGCGTGGTGAGTAAAGCTATAACCATCCATTCTCCTTCATGTCCATTGGAAAAAGGAAAACGGCCACCATTGAGGTTCATCCCACAAGAGAAGTTCTTTCCGCAAATAATCGAGGCGTATATAGTTATTGCATTTGATGAGCTTCTCATGTCTAGCGATAAATCACTGCCTCTCTTAATCTCAGCGACTGCTTGGGCATCGATTACCTCAGAAAATAAATTGTGATTCAATCTGAACGATGCTCCATCCACTGGCTTCCCTTTTAAAATGGTATACTCTGATGGCGGCCTCTGAAACATTAAAATATCAGTGTAAAGTGGCTTAACATTAAATAATTAATAGAAACATTAGAAACGCAAAACACAATTTTAAAAAAACACAACTAAAATGTGGAACTTTCTTTTTCTCTCGAACACAAAAGAAATTCAGATTTCAGAAATAGATAAAGTTGCCTTCAATTTAAAATCAATTGTTTGCGCTGAGAAAAGAGGTGGTACCCTCGGTCCATAAATGCAATTCCATACACTTGCATCCCCATTGTCAAGCACGCCAATTACCAGACTTTTCAATCCGTGCAACTCCTCCAGACCTTCTATACTGCGTAGCTGATGGCATTCCTCAATGTGGATTCGCTCCAGACAATGCAGATGTCCAAGGCGTGACAACGATTTCAACCCTTCACATTCACATATGCATAACTCCGGAAGCCCTGTTAGAGAAGATAACCCTGATATTGCTTCCAAATTGCGACAACAGTACACTCTAAGAGACAGAAGCCCTGTTAAAGAAGATCTTCCTGATATTGTTTCCAACTTGGGACAATCCTCCACTGCAAGAGACTGAAGCCCCTGTTAGAGAAGATATCCCTGATATTCTTTCCAATTTGGAACATTCACCCACTACAAGAGTATTCAATCTCTCTAACTGCTTTAAGTCCATTTCATCAAGATTCCACAACTGTTGAACTTTCAATGATCGAAGTCTGGGACAAATCTCTCCACTAATTAGCAACTTTGATATATTTGGAAAATTGCAAAACACATATGGATTCGAGGCTAATCATGCGGCTGCTTTTAGAAGCCTCACTCAGATTCCAAATCCTACTAAAAGAGACGCCGCCATTCCACAATTGCAATGATCTAAGATTACTTAGTTTAAGTGATTGCAAGGACTTTCTTTCTCTCTTCTCGAAGGATCTATCTATGTCTAATTTTTTCAAATGACTGAACATTCCTACTAAATCTGGAAGATTTTTCAAGGATGAATCGAAAATCTTCAGCATTCTTAACTCGAAACTAGCCTGGCATTGACAATTAATCGCAAAAAACCAATTATTTCTCGTTAGTAAATAATCTTCGCCAAACAAGTAATCTGAAATGACGTCAAGGAAGATTCAATTTCTAGGAAAGATTAGGGAAAGACCTGGGTATTGATCTGCACTTGTTGCTGAAAAGTGCTCCACAATTCTTCCATGCGGTAAACAGATAAATAGTGCAGTTTTCGTAGAGGAATCCATGAAGGAATTTTTTTTAAATTGCCACCATAATTATTAATTTCAAGCCACAGGAGTTCAGTCTCAGAAGAGTCATTTAAACTAATAAAATATGTAATTCTGGTATAGAGGGATGAATCCCAGAACGAATGGAAACACCTGCCCTTTGTTTCTGCTAGGATTTGTTTAAATCCTTTTGGTTCCTACACATAAGGATCAGGGTTAACTGTGTGGTTTTGCTAGGAAAAAATTATAACACAAATTGAAATGTATTTCCAAAAGCTTTCTATAGTTCTAATTTCAAGAAAGTAAAGAAGCACACCATAGATCTAAGAATGTCTGGTCTCCACAGTCGAGGAGGGCCCAACTCATCTGCCATTTGTCTTCCCAGATCGCGGAGGTGATCGTGCATTGCAAAGCGCGGGTAGAGATGATCTGCCCGCACTTTAACTAGGCACTTATCTTGCAGGGTTTGAATTGCATGTTCAGCGCTCCAACCGGACATATTCCAGATTAATATAGCTTTACTTCTCATTTCAAATGTTTCCTTCTTACTGAAAAGACAAGCTATATCTATAAATATCTGCTTCTCCTCTCTGTCCAGACCATCAAAACTAATTTTAAGTCTCTGCATTATATCCTTAGGCTGAATTTTCTTAACTTTTTCCAATTCTAACTTCCAATAATACTCATCCCTACAATAAACATGGGCGCCCAAAACTACGAGAGAGAGGGGTAAACCTCCACAAAATTTCACGAAGCTTTCAACCAATTTCTCATATGCACTGGGCAGATCCCGTCCGCGGAAAGCATAGCTACAGAAGAGCTCTTTAGCATGATCCTTATCCATTCCCTTCATCATATAACGGCTGCTGACATCAGCAACCCTTAACACACTTTGGTCACGGGTTGTAATAATTACCAGGCTACCAGAGCTCAGCTTATGTACAGGTAATAGGGCGTCCAACTGGTCCTCATGATCGATATCATCTAGGACTATAAGGAAATTCAAATGACTTACCCTTCCCAGATGATTCTTCAGCTCTCCGATTCCTTTGTGCACACTGCTAATCTCTAGAGTTTTAATCTCTTGATCTTTAGGGAAAAGATCTTTTAAGAGCCGACTTTGCAAGCAGTGCAATTCACCTTTGGCATGCGATTCTCTCACATCAGAGAGGAAACATGATGCATGGTAGTCTGAACTCTTCCTGTTAAACAATTCTTTTGCCAGAGTAGTCTTGCCAGACCCGCCAAGTCCAAAGATCCCTACTCTCGTGATCTTGTCCCTCGTTGTCTCTGAACAACTTCTTTCAAAATCATCGACGAGTTCAGCGAGTCCAACCGGATATTTCGCAACATCTAACGGTATTCTATTTTTCCTTTCTTGCACTTCTTGTAGCACACGAGAGACAATTTTTTCACACAAATTGCTGAAAGCCAAAACCAAAAATCTCTTTAGAAAGTCATTCGACAATGGTAGATTGAATGTCATGTACTGGAGAAAAATGTAAAACATGATGAATCGTAATCCATATAAAACAAATGATAGTACTCTTACTCTTGATGCTGGCTAAGTTCATAACCAGATATGTCTGCAGAAGATACGAGGGCCTTTTTCCATTCATCCAACTTATCAATATTCCTGCCTCTACTTCGATAATCAGAAAACGCCACAGCATACCGAGACTTGTCGTTCTCGATGTGACGAAGTTCCCAAGGTTCCACATCGTAGAACACAGGAATAAACAGGGCGTCTGTTTGTTGTAACATAAGAACAAATTTTGTTGATTTTTGTAGCTAGAAAAGTGGGATATGGATTTGCTTTAAAGCAACTCAAGATAAGATTTGCTTTAAATCAATTCGAGTTGGATTTTAGCAACAGTAGGATTTTTATTCTTTAATAGAATGTTTCCGAGTTTGTGAGGATAAGATAAATCCTAGAGTGATTTTATGTGTAAATAAAGCCAAAGAAAGCAAGGAAAGATTCTTTCCTTGCACGCTAAGTAAAGCAGCTAGGCTCTATAAATACAAGATTGCTGTAGCAAACTCATATTGTATTTTTCGAAAGAAAAGTTTGCTGTTAGGCTGAATAGAAGATCCAACATTTGCGGTTTTTCCCCGCATTGGGGTTTCGGGTATATCTGTGTTATTGTCTTTTTGTGTTTGGCTTCATGTTATTTTGCTTCACGCTTTATTAGTTGTTAATTAACCCAGTTGTATTAATTGTTATAAATCGGATTTCTTGGAATTTATTGTGCAATTAATCTTCTTTGGGTTATAGAAATTAACATGGTATCGAGGCTCTAAACTCTGAATACGAAGCCAAGATTTGTAACGCAGATTTCAAGAAAAAAAAAGTCATTAGATTTTTGTCTCCAATTCTTTTTGTGGCTATGGCAACCAGTGTTCGATACGAGGAAGGCTCGAGGGTGCGTCTAACTTCTTGCAGTGGAAGGTTCGGATTACATCTGTTCTCAAGGAGAACAGGCTATGGACCTATGCTAGCACAGAAGTGACTCCACCAACAAATGATCCTGTTGCCTTAGATTCGCATGAAGTCAAAGAGGCCAAAGCTCAAAGGATTATCCTGGATGGAGTAAGAGATCATTTAATTCCTCATTTATCGGGGAAAGACACCGCCAAGGAGATGTGGGATACGCTCACAAAACTTTATCAGAGCGACTATCAGAGTCGTAAGATGATGCTCAAGGACAAATTGCATAATACCAAGATGTCCAAAGGCGAGAGTGTGACCTCTTACTTGTCCAAGCTGACACAGGTCAGGGATGAGCTTGCTGCTGTTGGAGAGACGATTAAAGAAGATGAGTTGGTGCGTATAGCCTTGAATGGCTTTTCAAAGCACTGGGAAGTGTTTGTCAAGTGTGTTGTCGGTAGAGATCGGCTACCTAATTGGGCAAGACTTTGGGATGATTTTGTTCAGGAGGAGATCCGTGAAGGTGCTCATCGAGGAGATCAGACAAAGAAGGTTCAAGATGAAGAAAATCTTGCTCTTGCAAGCAAGGGTAAGAAGAAGTTAAATAAAGAGCAATCGGAAGGTTCTTCTTCCAAGAGTGGGAAGAAGAAAGATCTGAGCAAGATTAAATGTTTTTGCTGCCATCAGATGGGTCACTATGCTAGTCAATGTCCGAATAAGAAAAATAAGGACAAACGGAAAGGCAATTTCAACTGCGGTGAATGAGGTTTGCATCACAGTTTGAGAGATGAGTTCCTCATTGCACCGTCTCTCAGGTTCAATTTGCCAGCGGTGTGGTATGTTGGCGGTGGGGCTTCTAAGCCATGGCGGAGGTCGGGGTGTTTCGCAGGTTGGAGGAAGGTGATTTCTATAGTAGGCTTTCGGGAGACAATGCCAAGTACCATGCAAGCCCCAGTGACCAAGCACCGTCAAGGATTCAGAGTCCAGCAAACCTTTGTTGGTGGAGGATGTGTTGTATGTCCATGACAAGAATTTAATCTCAGGTTTGGAAGACAGGGGTTACATTGTGACCTTTGAGAGGGGAAAAGTCTATATTCGTCCCAAAGATTCCAAGATAGATTTGCTTGTTTCGGTTACAGGTTAGTAGGCTGTAAAGGGATAGGAGAATTATGGCACAGGGAGGATGGCTCACCTTCACCATGGAGCACTTAATATTCTTAAGGAAATAGTGACAGGGGCTGCACAGGATGATGAAGACGAGAAAAGCATGAGTGTGCAAGGGTTGTGCTCTTGGGAAATATGCCAAGACCAGTTTTCCAAGCAGCGACACTAGATCCGAAGGGATTTTGGATCTTGTACACTCAGATGTGTGTGGACCTATGTCAACAACATCCTTGAATGGATATGAGTATTATGTTACCTTCATTGATGATTTCTCTAGGAAGACGTGGATATATTTCATGAAGAATAAAGATGAGGTCTTTAGTAGGTTCAAAGAGTTTAAGGCTCTCGTGGAGAACCAAACTGGGAAGAAGATCAAGATACTGAGGTCTGATAATGGAGGCGAGTATACCTCGAATGCCTTCAAAGATTTTTGTGCTCAGGAAGGTATCAAGAAAGAGTTGACAGTTCCGTACAACCCTCAACAGAATGGGGTTGCTGAACGGAAAAATAGGGCTATAGTTGGAGCAGCCAAGGCCATGCTTCATGATCAGGATCTGCCTTGGTTCTTATGGGCAGAAGCTTGCAACACAGCTGTGTATTTGCAGAATAGGAGCCCTCACAAAGTGTTGGGCAAATTGACTCCAGAAGAGGCATTCACTGGTAAGAAACCAGATTTGGGGCACATTCGCATCTTTGGATGCCTTGTGTATTGTCACATTCCTGTTGAGAAGAGAACCAAGTTGGAACCTACTGCAGAGAAGGGTATCCTTGTTGGGTACAGTGAAACTTCTAAGGCTTATAGAGTTTATATTCCTGCTCTCAGGAAAACAGTGGTTCGCAGAGATGTGAAGTTTGAGGAAGAGAGGGCTCTTCAAAAGTCAAGTAACTTGATGAATGAGGAGGAACAATCATCCACAGTTGAGGTAGCACAAATCCCTCAAACTTCAGTAACACAAGCTGGAGAGCAGAACAAGCAGGATGATCAGATAGAGGAACAAATAATTCCTCAGCCTCAGATTCCTATGAGTGAGAAGAGGAGAAATAGGGCAGCTGAGCAGACATTGAGAGAAGCTCAAGAATACGTAGGTGATCCTCAAGATTCAGTCAGACAAAGAAGGGCTCCCAGACGTTATTCAGATTATGTTGCTCTTATGAGTGAATTAATTAAAGTAGAGCCTTCCAGCTTTCAGGAGGCATCCAAGCACCAAGTGTGGAAAGATGCCATGGTGGAAGAGTATTCTTCCATCATGAAGAACAGTGTGTGGGAGGTAGTACCAAGACCAAAAGATAAGTCTGTGGTGGGCTCGAGATGGCTGTATAAGATTAAGCATGCTGCAGATGGTAGTGTGGAAAAATTCAAAGCCCGGTTTGTGGCTAAGGGGTTTTCACAGAAGGAAGGAGTCGACTATGATGAGACTTTTGCTCCAGTAGCCAGATACTCATCCATAAGAGCTATCATTTCTATAGCAGCACAGATGGGTTGGAGGATTCATCAGATGGATGTAAAGACAGCCTTCCTCAACGGGGTGATTGAGGAAGAGATTTACATAGAGCAACCAGAAGGGTTTGAAGCACATGAGAGGGATTCTCATGTATGCAGGTTGAAAAGAGACTTATGGACTCAAGCGGCTCCTAGGGCTGGTATTCATGTATTGATAGTTACTTGCAGTGTGGGCTTCATCAAGAGTGAGGCAGATTCAAACCTGTACTATGTTCGGTGAAGGGTGAACTTCTCATATTGTTGTTATATGTTGATGACCTATTTCTCACGGGGTCAGAGGAGCTCATAGCACATTGCAAGCGGGATCTTGCAGGAGAGTTTGAGATGAAGGACTTGGGGTTGATGCATTACTTTCTGGGATTGGAGTTGTGGCAGAAAGAGGGAGAGATCTTCCTTGGACAAGGGAAGTACTTAATTGATATCTTGAAGCGATTCAGGATGGAAAACTGTAAGCCTATGTCAACGCCACTTGTGACCAATGGAAGAAGATTGATGCTTCGGATCAGAGGCAGTGGACCCTACTTTATACAGACAGTTGATAGGCTCTCTTATGTATTTGGTCAACACCAGGCCAGACATTTGTTTTGCAGTGAACTCACTTAGTCAGTTTATGGTGGAACCTAAACGTGTGCACTGGATAGCTATGAAGCATGTTTTGAGATATCTCCGAGGCACAGTTGATTATGGGCTGAAGTATGTTCAGCAGGATGGAGTGAAGCTCAAGGGGTTTTCTTGATGCACCGGTGAAGCTGATCGAAAGAGCACTTCAGGGTGCAGTTTCAGTTTGGGATCAGGAACAGTCTCTTGGTACAGCAGGAAACAGAAGTCAGTTGCACTGAGTTCTGCAGAGGCCGAGTATATGGCAGCCAGTATGGCTACATGTGAGGCTATCTGGCTTCGGAAACTTCTAGCTGGCTCTTTAATCAGGAGTTGGATCCTGAGTCATTTTGTGATAATCGAGTTGCATCAAACTCTCGAGAATCAGTGTTTCATGACAAGTCAAAGCACATTGAGATCAAGTACCACTTCATCAGAGATTGTGTGGAGAAGGGGATAGTGAAGCTCAATTACATTCCTACGGACGAACAAATAGCAGATATCCTGACGAAGGCCTTGATGAAGAGCAAGTTTGAATTCTTCAGGGACAAGTTGGGTGTAGTGCAGAACACTTTCCTCGCTAAGAGGGAGTGTTGATTTTTGTAGCTAGAAAAGTGGGATATGGATTTGCTTTAAAGCAACTCAAGATAAGATTTGCTTTAAATCAATTCGAGTTGGATTTTTAGCAACAGCAGGATTTTTATTCTTTAATAGAATGTTTCCGAGTTTGTGAGGATAAGATAAATCCTAGAGTGATTTTATGTGTAAATAAAGCCAAAGAAAGCAAGGAAAGATTCTTTCCTTGCACGCTAAGTAAAGCAGCTAGGCTCTATAAATACAAGATTGCTGTAGCAAACTCATATTGTATTTTCGAAAGAAAAGTTTGCTGTTAGGCTGAATAGAAGATCCAACATTTGCAGGTTTTTCCCCGCATTGGGGTTTCCTGGGTATATCTGTGTTATTGTCTTTTGTGTTTGGCTTCATGTTATTTTTGCTTCCGCTGTTATTAGTTGTTAATTAACCCAGTTGTATTAATTGTTATAAATCAGATTTCTTTCTGTGAATTTATTGTGCACAATGTCGTTATAGAAATTAACACAAGCTCGTTCAAACACCAAGAGGACACTGCATATCCTTTGGAGAAAATGGCAATTTGCACAAGAGATGAGCATATGCCATTGCGAATTGCAAAAGGAATAGAATCCCCCCCTTCTATCTCTTCACGGTCTAGAAATGCCCGGCAATGTCTAGCCATAAGAAGGTCATAGAGTTGTTTAGCAAGGGTGTCTTTGACGTCAGGGCCTCGGTGGCTGATGAATGCATCATATAGTTTAGGAGAGGTAATCGATCTTTCCTGAGGAGATGAGGAGGAGGAAGCCATGAATGCAGGACTAGAATTGCAAAATATATTAAATTTTCTAAAGCAGAGTCCGCTGGATTTGATAAAAATATACAACAATAGCTAGGTAATGTTTGCAGAGAAACGTAAGCAAATGTGCGAAGGGTTACTAGCTGTCCCGCACCAACGAGTTAAATATCTTTGCACTACATAATTGAGGAGGAAGAAGAATATTGTGGGTCCAATCGCATTTATGTATTTATGCTATTTTTATTTAATTTCTTAATTTTTTAAGAGTGTTTTGATACTTAAATATATTATAAATTATATAATCTTATGTAAAGTCTACTATTTTGTTTTATGTTATCCACTTAACTCATTACACATCTTTTTATGCATCTATCACTTAATCTTTTTTCCATGTTCACACATGTTTATGCATTACCTTTATTAATTGAAAGTGTAAATGACAATGAATAATTCGTACTATTATATGAAATTATATGAAATGATTTAATATGATATGAAATTAATTCTAGAAGAGACAACTAATCAACCATCAACAAAAAAATATTTGTTGATTGTAAGGTTTTATTATTATTACACCATATTCTCAAGAGAACAAATTAAGAAAGTTCAAAAAATTTAAAAATTTACTATAGTAAGAGATTTGATAAATATATTAGTGCATTGCTCTTGAGTGGAACAATTTTGGAGCTAGATATTTTTCTATTTGACATGTTCATAGATAAAGTGACATTGAATTTTAACATGTTTCATGTGCTCATAAAAATATGATTCAAAAAAGGATTTAAAATACTTTTATTATTGTAGAACAAAGTTGGAGGACATGTCTTATGAACATCCATGCATATCAAAATGTAAGGTAACCATATCACCTCACAAACATACCCACCCATAACACAATATTTTTATTCTATGGAAGAGAGAAAAAATGATTTTATTTTATTTCTTGATGGTATCAAACCAAATCCCCAAAAGAAAAAAAAACCTCTAGTAGTAGCTACATAGTCCAAAAAATCTTCTTAGCTAGGACAAATTTGTGGGAGGAGGCAAATCTAGAATGGCTTGAATCTTTTGTTGACCAACCTGAACTCCTTTAGCACTATGACATGTACCAAATACAATATCTTAGTTGACCCAAAATCACATTTGGACATCTTAGCAAAGAGAGATTGTTATTCTAGAATTCCCAAGACTATATTCAAGTGCTTCAATGTTTTTCCCATATTTTGCTATAGATCAAAATATCATCAAAGAAAACTAACATAAACTTCCTCGAGTGCAATTTTCATAGAGGAATCTATGAAGGAATTTTTTTAGATTGCCACCACTTTTATTAATTTCAAGCCACAGGAGTTCAATCTTAGAAGAGTCATTTAAACTAATAAAATAAGTAATCCTGGTATAGGGGGATGAATCCTAGAACAAATGGAAACACCTACCCTTTATTTCTACTAGGATTTATTTAAATCTTTTTGGTTCCTAAATATAAGGATCAAGATTAACTATGTGGTTTTGTAGAAAATAGTTATAAGTAATTCTAGTATAGAGGGATGAATCCAACAATGAATGGAAACATCCGCCCTTTGTTTCTACTAGGATTTGTTTAAATCTTTTTGGTTCCTACATATAAGGATCATGTTAACTGTGTGGTTTCATAGAAAAAAATTATAAGAACACAAATTGAAATGTTTTTTCAAAAGCTTTCTATAGTTCTAATTTCAAGAAAGCAAAGAAGCACACCATAGATCTAAGAATGTCAGGTCTCCACAATTGAGGAGGGCCCAACTCATTTGCCATTTGTCTTCCCAGATTGTGGAGGTGATAGTGCATTTCAAAGTGCGTGTAGTGATGATCTTCCCGCAAGTCAACTAGGCACTTATCTTGGAGGGTTTGAACTGCATGTTCAACGCTCCAACCAGACATATTCCAGATCAATATATCTTTACTTTTCATTTCAAATGTTTATTTCTTACTAAAAAGACAAACTATATCTATAAATATCTGCTTCTCCTATTTGTCTAGACCATCAAAGCTAATTTTAAGTCTCTCCATTATATCCTTAGGTTGAATTTTCTTAACTTTTTCTAATTCTAACTTCCAATAATACTCATCCCTACAATAAACATGGGCACCCAAAACTATGAGAGAGAGGGGTAAACCTCAAAATTTTGTGAAGCTTTCAACCAATTTTCATATGCACTCGATGGATCCCGTCCGCAGAATTCATGGCTACAAAAGAGCTCTTTTGCATGATCCCTATCCATTCCCTTCATCTTATAACAGATATCGACACTCCTTAACACACTTGGGTATGTACAAGATCATGAGAGTCCAAAAAGTGGCAATGTGAAAAAAAAGGCATTTTTAACATGCCCAAAAATGCAAAATTTTTGTTGACATTTTGCAAGCTTGGGTACAATATCTGTTTTGGTTTGCTAATACCAAATTGAAATGGATATCCATTTATAACAAATATCCGTTTTGTTTTTCAAAATAGATTTTTTTTTGGAAAGCAAGAACCCATTCTTTTGAAAATCAAAACAGATATCCATTTGAAACAAACAAAACAGATATTTGTTTAAATCAAAATGGATATTTGTTTTGAAGACCTAAAAAACCCTCTTTAATAAAATGGGCATAACTTTTGTATTTTTTATCAAAATTTTGACTTTTTACAAGCGTTGGAAAGGTGATTGGGAGCTCTACGCAATGGACTTGGTGGTGTTTCTATATTGTACACAAAAAAAAATTATAATCATTTGTGTGTTTGTGAAATGTGGGAAAGTTAGTAAATCAACACAAACACCAATGAGATGTATTATAATAGAGATTTAATCAATAAAGTTGAATCAAATTGAAACAGGATTAAATTCCTAAAAACGTTCCATTGTTCTCTATTCTCAAGGATTTATTAAACCATTCAGCTCTTAGATTTTAGATGTGCACTATGGTTTCTGAAATGACAACTTAAGAAACAAGATGCTATTCGAAATGCAAGAAAACTAAGTTCCTACATGAAACTCTATGATGAAAACCATAATTCTATGATAATGGAGATATGGACAAAATGGATAATGATGCTAGATTATATGATGCTAACGCTGTGATAAGAAGCTAAAATGATTTTGCATATGCTCAAATAACCATTGATATGATAATTTAAAATGCAACTATAAAGCAAGACATGATTTAAAATGCAATTATAAAGCAAAACATGATTCTAAGCTAACATGATGCTACAATGAAAACTTGCTAAAATGTTAAACAATTCTATAAGACTCCAAATCTCCAATGCTCCAAAGTTATTCCTACATGATAGCTCTACTCAAATGTGGGATGCCAAATATTATAGCAAAAGGGTTGTATTTATAGGATTTTCCAAGCATCTTGTGATGTGGTAACGATTGACGGTCCAGATTCAAACATAAAGGATGAATGGTGGGATGGAGAGAATCAAGAAAGGTGTTCTCTTGACCATAGACAACATGCCAAATGGATGGGGGAATCAAGTGTGTGAGAGAAAGACCATGTGTTTGAAAGTTTGTTGAAGAAGTGTGTGAGGAATAAGCCATGTGTTTGAAAGTTTGTTGAAGAAAATTAGAATTATTTAATTTCATGTGACCTTGGTGAGGTGGCATGAAAAGTTGTAGGCATGTGTTTGAATTTCAAATTTGGGATTAGTGAAAATTAATTAAATAAAACAAACTATAGAAATTTGTTTATTTAATTAAATTAGAGGAATGTGATTTTAGATTTGGAGAATTAGAAGATATGAACTATATAAATAAATTGGGAATTTATTTATTAGTCAAAATATTAATTAAATAACTAGTATACAATTAATTAAATGTTTTGACCTATTTTAGGTGTATACAATTTGAACTTCATATTTCATTTTTGAAACATCAAATTCTCACTACTTTCACATGCAAAGTCTTTTTTTCATTTTTTTTGTAACACTCATCTCAAAATACTTGAAACATTAGAAAAAGTAATGAATAATGAAATATTTATATTTTTGTTGTAAGGAGATGAAAAAATATTCATAAATCATCATATCTCTTTGTCCCTTTCTCTACCTCTCTATATATCACTATGTCTCCCCTTAAGCTCTAGGCCTATCCCTCTCTCCTTTCTTCTTTCTTTGTCCCTCTTTATACCTATCTTTCTCACTCTCTCTCCTTGAGCTCTAGACATATCTCTCTACCTCTCTCTCCATCCATCCATCCTTCTCTCTCTCTCTCTCACTCCCTCTCTCTTAGGTACCTCCCTCTCCCTCTCCATCTCTCTCCCTCTCCATCTCCTCATTCCATATCCCCTCTCCCTCCCTTGCAATTCTTTGTGTCTCTCTCCCTCTTAGGTCTCTCTCAAGTCTCTCCCCACCTCTCTCTCTCTTTTCTTCCAACTCTCTCTCTCAATGTCTCACTACACCTCTCCTCCTCAAGTCCTCTCTCCCACTCTCTCCTCTCTCTCTGCCTCGCTTCTCATCTCCTCAAGCCTTCCTCCTCCTCTATTCCTCTCCTCTCAAGTATCTCTTTCTTCCTCTTACCTCTCTCTCCTCCCTTATCTCTTCCACCTCCATTTTCCATCTCCTCCTCAGGTCTCTTCTTGGTCCCTTATTCTCTCCTCTCTTCCTCTCTCTCTCAATCCATTCAAATTCTCTCATACTATCTCTTCATTCCACTAAGTCTCTCTTTCCCTCTCCTGTGCTCTCCTCCCGCCCCCTCCTTTCTCTCTCTCTCTCTCTCTCTCTCCTCCCTCTTCTGCCCTCTCTCCTCTCAGACACACACCCTCTTGCCTTAGGTCGCCACCCTCCTTCCTCCTCTCCTCCCTCTCACTACATCTCCTCTTCCTTCTCCCCCCTGAAGTCTCTCCTTAAGTCTCTCTCTCTTAGGTCTCTTACACCCCCTCTCTCCCTCTTAAGTCTCTCTCAAGTCTCTCCCATTCCCTCCTCTCTCTCTTAGGTCTCTCCCACTCCCTCACTCTCTTCCCTTATCTCTTAGTCACACCTCCATCTCCCTCAGTCTCTCAAGTCTCTATCTCTTCATATCCTCTCGGTTCCTCCTTCTCCTTTCCTTTCTCCATCCGTTACCTCCCTCTCTCTCTCTCCCATCCCCCAACTAATTCTTGAGGTGGAGAGCAGAGAGGGTGGGAGGAGAGAGACTTGAGAGAGGGAGAGAGACTCGAGAGGGAGAGGGAGAGAGAGAGAGAGGGGGGAGAGAAAGAGACTTATCTAGTTAGGGTGGAAAGGAGACACTTGAGAGAGAGTTATCTAGTTAGGGTGGGAAGGAGACACCTAAGAGAGAGAGTTATCTAGGTAGGGTGTGAAGGAGACACCTAAGAGAGAGAGGGACAACAAGAGACCTAAGAGGGAGAGGGGGGAGAGAGGGAGAGGGAGAGTGAGGGAGAGGGAGGAGGAGGAACCAGAGAGAGAGAGAGAGAGCGCTAAGAGGGAGATGGGGAGGGTGAGTGTAAGAGAGTGAGAGAGAGAGAGACATGAGAGAAGAGAGAGGGAGTGGGAGAGACCTAAGAGAGAGAAAGATAGAGAAGGGGAGAGAGAGGAGTGGGAGAGACATGAGAGAGAGACCTAAGAGGGAGAGAGGGAGGGAGAGAGACTTCAAATGGAGGGGATGAGAGAGAGATAGAGGGAGGGAGAGGGAGAGAGAGAGGGAGGAAGAGAAAAAGACTTGAGAGTGTGAGTGTGTGTGTGTGAGAGAGGAGAGAGCGAGAGAGACCTAAGAGATAGATAGAGACTTCAAAGAGAGGGAGAGGGAGTGGGAGGGACCAGAGAGAGAGAGAGAGAGAGAGAGAGGGATGAAGAGAGAAATAGTATGTGTGTGTGAGAGAGAGTGGGAGAGAGAGAGCTTAGAGGGAGATGGAGAGTGTGACTAAGAGAGAGAGACATGAGAGAAGAGAGAGAGGGAGTGGGAGAGACTTGAGAGAGAGAAAGAGAGAGGGAGAGAGAGAGGAAGGAGTGGGAGAGACTTGAGACAGGGATACTTGAGAGGGAGAGAAAGAAATAGAGGGAGGGAGAGAGGGAGTGGTAGGGACCTAAGAGAGAGAGGGAGAGAGAGACCTAAGAGGGAGAGTGTGTGAGTGAGAGATTGGGAGAGAGAGAGGGAGTGGGAGAGAACAAAGAGAGAGAGGGAGATACCGAGTAGAGAGAGAGACCAGGGAAAGAGGGAGCTCAGAGAGACCCAAGAGGGAGATAATTTGCAGGAAGAGAGACTTCCAAAGGAGAGAGGGAGATTGAGATGGAGGAGAGGGAGAGAGAGAGGGAGAGGGAGTGGGAGGGACTAGAGAGAGAGAGAAGGAATGATGGAGATAGAGGTAGAAATATTGGTCTAGAGCTCAAGGGGAGAGAGAGAGAGAGAGAAAGATAGGTATAAAGAGGGACAAAGAGATGATAATTTATGAATATTTTTTTATTTCTTTACTACAAAAAATATAAATATTTTATTATTCATTACTTTTTCTAAATTTTCAAGTATTTTGAGATGAGTGTTACAAAAAAATATGAAAATGAGACTTTGCATGCGAAAGTAGTGAGCATTTGATGTTTCAAAAATGAAATATGAAGTTCAAATGATTATAATTATTTTTTGTGTACAATATAGAAAAACCACCTAGCCTATTGCATATAGCTCTCAATCACCTTTCCAACGCTTGTAAAAAGTCAAAATTTTGATAAGAAACACAAAAGTTATGCCCATTTTACTAAAGAGGGTTTTTAAGGTCTTCAAAACGATTATCCATTTTGTTTTTCAAAAAAATGGGTTCCGACTTTCCAAAACGAATATCCGCTTTGAAAAAAATGGATATCCATTTACTTGGTATTACCAAACCAAAACAAATATTGGCTCCTGGATTTGGTTAAGAATTTCTTGGACTGTTGGTATGAGTTTTCCATTAGCCCATAAGATATAGATTTAGTTTTTTGATTCGATCGCGGTTAATTTTTGTCGACGCTTCGGGATCACACCTGCTGATCCATCATCGTAGTTGAGAAAAACGCTAACAAAAAAATTGACACAAATGAATCCAAAAGCTAAATCTTGTACCTTGATCTGGAAAAGTCAACCTTAAACTCGTGGTTTTGAAATTTGTTAGTTTTTCAAAGTTCGCTCTTGTGGTCAATTTACTTTTTTTTGTTCACCTCATCAAACGAAAGAGTTTATGGAAAAAATTGTCATTTTTCCACCAATATAACTTTTGCTTTATTTTGAATTAAATAAATAATTATTATTGATTTTCTACCTACATTACATCTAAAGTCTTGATTGATAGGCTGATTGAAAAACTTCTATAACTTTCAAACTACTTAACATTTTTTGAATCATAAGATGCACTACATTCCATATGCTTGCATACTATAGGATAAAAAAAAAATTGAATTTCATAATTTTGACCGTTATGGTGGTCAGATACATAATGCTTAATAATTCTAAAAGTTCTAATAAAAAATCTATAACCACTATTTACATGGAAAAATTAGTAAAGAAATCGGGCACATCCGCATGTGTCATTTACTTCATATTGAAAATTCAGAAAAAGTGGCCGTCAAACACATCTGTTTTTATCTTTTTCTTTGAAAATTTAGTACCCACAACATTTGAAATTTCAAATTTTCTCAAAATAAATTTACTTTTTTTCCAAAACAGACTAGTATGCCTGGGAACTACATTCAATTTCATATACAACTTTTGTTAAGACATTTTTCAAATTGCTAATAACCTATTCAATTTTTTATGTCAAGTTGCTTAACTCTAATTTTTTGAATTTTCATCGCCACTTAGAGGCCTAGCTTGGACCCCCATGAGTTTGCACTGACCCACTTTGGTCACCAGTTGTAGTAATTACCAGCTACTAGAGCTCAGCATACCTTTAGGAAAAAGAGCATCTAACTAGTCCTCATGATCGATATCATCTAGGATTATATGGAAATGCAAATTCCTTGCCCTTCCAAGACGATATTTGAGCTTTTCAATTCCTTGGTGCACACTCCTAATCTTTAGTTCTTTAATCTCTTCATCTTTTGGGAAAATATCTTTTAAGAGCTGACTTTGTAAGCAATGAAATTCACCTTTGGAATGTGATTCTCTCACATCAAAGATAAAACATGATGTATGGTATTTGTAGCTTGAACGCTTCCTGTTAAACAATTCTTTTGCTAGGGTAATTCACTAGACCCCCAAGTCCAAATATCCCTACAATTATGACCTTGTCGCTCACTATCTTTGAACAAGAACTTTCAAAATCACCAACGAGTTCAGTAACTCCAACTGGATATTTCAGAACATCTAATGGTATCCTATTTTTCTTTTCTTGCACTACTTGTAGCACATGAGACACAATATTTTCACACTATTAGAAAAACTAAAAGAAAAAAATTCCAGTACATAGTTTTTAGATGAATTAACCATAAATTATGATAAACAATAAAATGTGATAAAACCATGAGAGAGGCATAGAAAAGTATACTTTTTTTACGATGAAACTACAACAAGTATCTTATACATTATGGAAAAATTGTGAGATATAAAAAAATCAATGAAAGTAGTTACAAAAAATAGTTGTGAAACCAACCGAAACAAAAACAGTTACCAACGATTACAAAACAAATTTTATTTTACTTTAACATCCTCCCTAAAATTTGATTTGTGGGAATTTTTTTTATTCCTAAACGATTCTAGAGTCCAATGAAAGCTTCTTCCTTCAAAGGATTTGTTAGAATGTCAACAACTTGATCTTTGGACCTACAATAAGAAAGTTTGACTTTGTTATTTTTAACCAATTCTCTGATGAAGAGAAATTTGATGTCTATGTGCTTGCTTCTTCCATGGAAAACATGATTTTTAGAAAGTGTAATAGCTAATTGATTATCACAAAATATAATTGTTTCTTCCATTTGGGACTGCATCAATGCTTCGTGCATCCTTCATAACCAAATTGCTTGACAACCTGCTGAAGTGGATGCCACATATTTTGCTTATGTTGAGGACAATGCAACAATGGGTTGTTTTTTTAAGACCATGAAATGACACCTGAACCAAGAGTAAAAACATACCTTGAAGTACTTTTCCTATCATCTTGGTCTCCAACACAATCACTATCTGTATAACCAAAAAACTTCAAAACACGCTTCTTTTCATAAAAAATCCATGATTTGCAGTCCCTTTTACATACCTGAGTATTCTTTTACTTGCTTGTAAATACGTATCATGTGGATCCTCCATGAACCTACTTATCAAGCTTACTACATATATGATATCTGGTCTTGTTGTAGTTAAGTATATTAAGGTTCCAACCAAACTTTTATACAAAGTAGAATCTACCTTTTTGTTTTCATCTTTTTTGCTCAACTTCACACCCATGGCAATAGGCATAATTGTTGGTTTGCTATTTTCCACCCTAAACCTTTTCAAAATATCATTTGCATACTTTTCTTGTGAAATGAAAATCCCATCACAATTTTGAGTTACTTCAAGACCAAGATAATAGTGCAACAAACCAAAGTCAATCATCTCAAATTCACTATTCATTGCCACTGAAAATTCACTAAACATGTTTTCATTATTCCCAGTATAAAGCAAATCATCAACATAAATGTAGACTATCATAACATCTCCTTATTGATTTTGTTTTGTTGGAGTTGTAATTTCTCCCACTCTTAGAATATCTTAGAATATTCAGGTAGTTTCTTAGTTGGTTAAAAATTAGTTGCTAACAATTATATTTTTAGTTTGTTGGTTTCTAGAAGTTTCTTGTTTTGTCTAAGACCTCTATAATGAGGCATATGTAATCATTTTAATTGAGACAATAAAATCATTTGGTGCATAACACATTTTTTGCTATTTTATTTTGTCTCCATTGATCTCCCAACATGTGGTATTAGAGCCAGGGTAAGAGAAAGGTGGTTGTTAGCAAAAGAAAAGTTGGTTAAATTAAGGGTTTGAAATAGATTGTTGTAGATCTGAGAGGTAAAGGGAGAGCAAAAATCAAGTTGTGATAATTGGAGATTAGCCTAGTCGTAGCCAAGGAGCCTGCAGTTTGGAGCAGATGGAGTCAATGCTACAAAGAAGAGGATAGAAGGTTGCACTATCTGTGGCAGGCCAGAATGAAAAACATATGTGGCTGCAAAGACTGAAGAAGAGAAGATTTGGCTTCATAGAGAGAAAATTGATGCAAGCTCGAGGAATAAGGCCAATTAAATTGGCATTCAAAATTGAATTCAAAAGTCTATGTGATCGAGAATTGCATTGGAAAAAAGAATAAGAGTGAATTTGGGGCTGCGTTGTGGAGGTTTGGATAAGCACAAAGGTGCACACCATTATATCAAAGAAGGGCCTTTAAAGGTTAAAATGTGGAGGCATATTGGAAATGGTGGCACAAAAGTGAAGAGTGTGGAGGGCAGCGCATCAAGGGAAGATGTATTGCTACTTGGAGGAGTCGAGCCTCAGAGTCACATAACTAGTAAAGTTCCTGGATTAAGATGGCCCAGTTGTACCTCCATAGAGATGAAGCCAGATGAAAGGGCCAAAAAATAATAAAATAGACCATGCCATTCAATTAAGTGACTGTAATCCAAGAGGAAAAGACTCCCCGGGTATGTGCAGGATCATGATGGGCCAAAAAGTGGCAATATTATGGGTATTTGTAGGGTATGTGGTTGATGACTTTTTTTTTACCCAAAATTGATGAAACGAAAAGGGTTTTAGGAGGAGACTCTTAGTTTCTACCAATATAAATTAAGTGCTTTAATTTGGAATTTAGTAAATAATTATTATTCATTTTCTATTAAAATGTTACTGCGTCTGATCGATAGGCTGATTGAAAAACATCCATAACCTCAAACTAGATTACATTTTAGAATCAAACATGTGTCACAGCATTCTATGCTTCACATACTATAGGGTTAAGAAAATAAAAATTAAATTTCATGAAGTTTTGACCAAGTTAAAGCGGTCAGACATACAATTTTTTATATTTTTTAAAAGTTGTAATAAAAAATTCATAATTAATTATTTACTTAGAAAAAAATTACAAAAAAATATGCATCACATCCGCACATGAGTCCTCTACTTATATATTAAATCTTATAAAAAATATTATCATTTTATTATGGTTAGGGTGGTTAGACAGACACTTACTTCTTATTTTTTCCCTGAAATTTAAGTACTACATTGAAATTTCAAATTTTCACCAAATAGATTTTATTTATTTTTAAATAAACTTAGTAGTTTAGAAACTACATTCAATTTTCTACAGATTGTATTCTTACATATTTTTCAAATAATATAGATAACTTATTCAAATTTTTACATCAAGTTGTCTAACATTGATTTTTCTAAATATATTTTACCACTTAAGGACCTATTTTCTCCATGATGATTATGCACATACCTGAGGGGCATATGTGACCTGTATGTAGCAACAAAAGAGGGCTACACTTATAATTTGGATATTTAATTTTATATTGCAAAGAGTAAAATATATAATGGCTGCATTGGAATAGAGAGAGAGGATTGTAGGAATGAATGGAAATGAGGAGTAAGCCACCACAAGTGAAGTTGGAGTAATTTTTTCCAAGAAGATAAAGTGAAAAGATAAGAGAAATATAATGTCCCCAGAGTGCAGAGCCATCAAAAAGAGATAGTCGTGTATGATTGTTGTATTGTAAGCATAGAATGCAGGGTTATTAGCCGCCAGCCAATGAACGGGCGATGTTTTTAGTTTTAAAAAATTTGCCACAACTGAGAGCAAGCTGTTGTAAGGAAGGAGAGTTGCAGAAGTAAAAGTCGCCTACCAATCATCATTTCCATTCAAAGGATATTTGGAGAATACGAGTCACCGCAGTGTGGAAGTTTTAGCATTGCAGGCCACAAAAATTGGAGAAAGAAGGTGTCACAACTCGCCAGTCAAAGAAGAGCTAGACAATAACAAGGTATTCAGATTTGGTTAAATGTGTTTGCTATTGTTGCAAGTGAAGAAAATGTTTCCCAAGCTGCCGTTTGAAAAAGAAAATCAATGAAGTTTTCGATGAATGGACTCTTGTTAACAAGAAAAAATCAATCTAAATATGTTAGTCATGTGTTTGAAGGAAGTTGTTTTATTGAGTCACAGCTCAATGGTAGCAGTTACAAAGTAGAATGCGTAGAAGTAAAGGTAATAGTTGTAGTTGTAGAGGTGATAAAGAAGCTTACCCATTTGATTGATGGAAGCCACAAGGATAGTAATCTTCCAGTCTGAAGCAAAGAATCTTTGTTCAGAAGAGTTAGTAAAAAAAGGCCAACTGCAGAAGTCGCTGATAGAAAAGAAGGGGCACTGAAATTTGGATTGCAGTCTTAAAAAGTAGTTTGAAGGAGGAAATTTGAGAATGAGGAGGAATGCGAAGCTACTAAGATAGAGGAATAACAGTATGTATTTGTGTGATTTAGGCCAGTAGAGCCAGCTAAAAATAGGATCCCTGAGCAGTGTAGCTCAAAAGGAGGTGTTGAGGAAAACAAGTGTTTCACACTTGAACCCACAATGGATTGGTGATAAGAAGGTCAAAGCTTGTAGTTAGAGCATCCCAACAAAAAATTGGGATGTCCTAGGTTTGATCCATATAATTTAAAGATTGCAGATGTTGAAGCATCAGTGAAAGGAAAAGCAGTTGTTGATGGAGAAATCGTGAAAGAAAGAGTGAAGACACGTGAAGTTGCAAATGAAGAAATTGGAGGACTGCTGCAACAATTGGAAAGAGAGTTGAGAAGAGAAAACAAAAAAGGAATTTGGGAATGTTAAATGCAAAAGAATATGTGGTAGAAATTAAGGGGGAGTGTTGGAGTTGTAATTTCTCCCACTCTTAGAATATTCAGGTAGTTTCTTAGTTGGTTAAAAATTAGTTGCTGACAGTTATATTTTCAGTTTGTTGGTTTCTAGAAGTTTCTTGTTTTGTCTAAGACCTGTATATAATGAGGCATATGCAATCGTTTTAACTGAGACAATAAAATCATTTGCATAACACATTTTTGCTGTTTTATTTTGGCTCCTCTACTCTCCCAACACACACAAATTGTTGAAAGCCAAAACCAAAAATTTCATTAGAAAGTCATCCTACGATGGTAGATTTAATGTCACGAACTGGAGAAAAAGGTAAAACATGATGCATCACAATTGATATAAAACAAATGATGGTAATCTTACTCTTGATGCTGGCTAAGTTCATAACCAGATATGATATGTCTGCAACAGATACGAGGATCTTTTTCCATTCATCCAACTTATCAATATTCATGCCTTCACTTCGATAATAAGAAAATTCCGTAGCATACCGAACTTGTTGTTCTCAATGTGACGAAGCTCCCAAGTTTCCACATCGTAGAAGACAGGAATAAACAGGGCGTCAGTTTGTTGTAACATAAAAACAAGCTCGTTCAAACACCAAGAGAACACTACACATCCTTTGGAGAAAATGGAAATTTGCACGAGATGAGCATATGCCATTGCGAATGGCTAAAGGAATAGAGTCTCCCCCTTCTATCTCTTCATGATCTAGAAATGCTTGGCATTGTCTAGCCTACCTGGTCATAAAGTTGTTTAGCAAGGGTGTGTTTGACGTCGGGGCCTCGGTGGCTGATGAATGCATCATATAGCTTAGGAGATGCATTCAATCTTTCTCGAGGAGATGAGGAGGAAGCCATGAAGGTAGGAGTAGAAATGCAAAACATATGAAATTTTCTAAAGCAGAGTCAGCTGGATTTGATAAGTGAGATGTGCATCATGGGAAAGAGGTCATTCCATGCCCATATTCTCTTCCCTTGTGTTATGGTTTTAAAGCATTTTTTATATGATAATCGTAATGGTAGATTTTAGATATTTATATTGTTTTTTATTTATTATTTATCTATTTTAAGAAAGAGTGTGGTGAATTTATATATTTATATATATATGTTTTTGGAGAATGACCATACATAGATATATTGTAATAATTGTAATAGTGAATTTATATATTTATATTTTTACATTGAAGGTTTTTCTAATGTGAGCTTCACTAAAC
>VDFB02085831.1:0-37733 GCA_007258455.2 Sequoia sempervirens
CTACCAATCTCTTTATTCCCAAATCAACATAAAGATTCCCAATCCTCATCTTCAATGGATGTTCATTGAAAAATTACAAACTAAGATACAAGATATAAGCTTGGAATGAAGTTTCCTTCCTTTTTACACTTGTGTATTACCCTTCACGATTATCAAAACTTGGTTACTAGTCATGAAATAAAACCCACCTCTAGATGTCCTAAAAAGTTTGAATCCACAAATAAAAAGAATTACCAACCTTTTTAGAAACACAATAAAGGCTTCCTTAAACTAAATCCCCCTCAACCAACCCAACATGTTAATACCCAAGTGGCCTCTATAAAGACAACAAATCCTTTTATATTTGGGGATCCAGCTAGACAATTATAGACATGACTAATGTTGTTTGTTGGGACTTTTAATTGTCAAAGAGAAAAGACAAAAGACGAATATTGAATATTTAATATTATGTTTGTTTTAGATTAAAGAAAGGATTTGCTAATAAATATGTGGTTTTGGTGTTTTAAATATATATATATTGTTTTAGGTATAATTTAGAATAGAATTATAAAATAGATAATGGGATAGAATAATATGGAGAATATAGTCTCTTGTTCGAGATTTTTTTTGAAAGAAGCAGGAAATAATAGTTTCTTGATGAGGATGGAAAATGAATAAAAAAGGAGAAAGGAATAACAAAGAGGGGAGGAAGGAGAAAACGGGGAAAAGAGAGGTAAGAAGCTGGTTCATGTTGTAATTTTTCCTTCTATTCAAAATTATGGATTTATTTTAAATTTATAATGAAATTCTATATTAATAAATTTTAGTCATCAGTGAAATTCGTAATTTAAGAATTGGAATTCCATCTTTAGTGCTTTATTTGAGCCAGACAACTCTATGCGAGCTATAAATTTCACTATGTGTGAGCTATCAAAAAAAGAAGAAGCTCTGAGTGAGCTAATATTGAGCTTAGGGGTGATTGGGTGGAGAGTTGAAGGAAAGAGTTAAATTTAATTAAAGAAAGAATTAAATTACAATTAAGCCTAGAACATAATTTTGTTTATGGTTACCTTTGTTCTTGTTTGACTAATGGCCTATGCTATGTGTAGAAAAGAATCCCTTGTATAGGAATGCTGAGAAGCAGTAGTGAATGAAAGACCCTTATTTCTTTTAAATGATTTTGGTTTACAACAGGTTTTCACAGGTTTCTCTTCTTTCAAAGTAATTATCTACCCTATGGAAAAAAGTATTTCCTTCAAATCTTTCTTGCAGCAATAGTAATCAAATTTTTGAATGTTAGTTTAGGTAGGAAACTCAATAAATAGTAATGAATTTATTTAAAGCCAGAATTATAGAGGAGGGTGTCTGTTAAGAGTAAGATTTCTTCTTTTTTTTGCTTGTCAATGTTGAGGATTTGACATGGCATCCTTTCTTCTTTTATCGCACTAGAAGAAGCCAAACTAACTTTCTGTGGTGTTACACACTACTGTTAAATTCACCAGACCCCGAATGGTGACAAAAAACAAGGCCTCAAGAGTAAATTGGTGTGAGTCGAACAACTTCAGGAGGGAGTAGATAAAATCTGTGAAGACGTAGGAGATGGTTTTCAAAGACAAAGGAGTAGTTATAGTTTTCAATAGAGCAAGTCACCATCCTCAAGGTGTGTCATAAGACTTCAATGTGAATGCATTTGTTGGATGTATTTAATTTGGGGTTTTCCCTATGAATGTTGCATTCTAGATGTAGTTAATTATTTTCTTTTAAGACTCGGGAGTCTAGCCTTTACAGTATTATTAATGGATGAATGTATGTTGATCTTCCTTTAACCATAAGTAGTGCTTAAATAACTAGTGTACTAAAAATTGATGAAAACAGGAATGGTTAAGACACTTGAGTGCTCAGGAAGCTCTAGTTAAAAAAAAATCAAGTCCTTCTTATCCACCATTATGGGTTAATACTTGTGGTTTCATAGTTTGCTCTGGGGTTAGGTGTTTCACATTTTATTGTCATGAACATTGTAAATATATATGAATATATCTTCCATCCATTGATGCTCTTGTGACAAGAATTCTTAGATTTTTAGTCAATTTTAAGATCCCCTATTTCTTGGTATAATTATGATTGAAGCCTATAGTTGGCTTAATAATATGACATATGCTTATAAGTGGTTTCATTTTATTTAATATGGCAAATAAAAAAAAAACTTCCAGAAAGATTCCTCTAAATTGCTGCAAATGAAGTATATTCTTTGACTCAAGGTGCAGATCTTTGTTAATTACTAGAGCATAGGATAATTTTATTTGGTACTGAGGTAATGTACCAGTCAGAAAGGTAATATTGTTACATAGATTCTTTCTTTTTATAAAATACGGTAAATGTTTCTTGGTCTTGAGATTGTTAATCTTAGTATTGGCTGACAGATCTAAAAAAATAGCTGAGCAAGAACTTGTTTTTATATTTGTGTCTTATTTTCTTTTGCATAATACTTCATTCAATAGGTCTACATTATTTTTAATTGGCTTTGTTTTAGTCATCTTTCATGAATAGGCACTACATAGGTATTAGAGTGCCAGGTTTTGGCACTGCGAGCTCTGGGATAAAAGTAATATTTACTTAAAATGACCTATTTTGTTGTGTAGACAAAATCAATGTTGGTGAATTAACCTAGTCAATCTGGTGAACCAATGGATCATGGACCACAAATACTCCAAGCTATACAAAATATATAAAATTTAATACAAGAAAGGTTATCAGTGTCAAACTAGCATCAAAATGTTGAACACAGGTTTGTGCCTCGGGAAAGGAATAGAAGTCCCCACTGTAATGGAACAAAACAAGTTGAGGAAGGGGAATCAGGACATTACCCTCCACCTTCTCATAACAACCAGGAAATTGGGAGGGCAACAATGGATATGGAAAAGGTTATATGAAATTTTCTTCGATTGCAGCCACAACAATTTTTTGGATCTATTGATGGGTTAGAGGGGAAGGCATGGTTAATAAGTATGGAAAATAATTTTGCATTAAAGACCTATGAAAGTAACCTAAAGGCTAGATTAAGAATTCATTTTCTTAGTGGCAATGCAAATACCTAGTGGTGACAGGAGGAGAGGAAAAGACACTTAACCCCTAAAAATGTCACTTGGGAAACCTTTTTAGAGGCCTTCAAAGATAGATTCATTTTAGAAAATTTCCAACAATGAAAAATAGATGAATTTCACAATCTCCAACAAAGAGGAATGACTGTAGCATAGTATGAGGAAAAATTCCTTGAATTATCACAGTATATGGATTACATTTAGGATGAGAAGCTTATGGTAAACCGTTTAATAAGGGGGCTAAACCACAATATAGTAGGACCAGTTCACTTATCTGAACCCACCACTATGAAACAGGTAGTAGAGAAAACACTTATTGCAGAAAAAATATAGTTGAGACACCATGACTAATCAAGAAGTTCCTTTTAGGGTCATAACTGGAGCCCATCCCATTCTTTTAGGGATGGAAACATATCGACCTCTCATTCTTCTAGACTAGCACAGTCACAGCAGAATCAAAGAGCTAGGTCCTCATTTGAAGGATCAGGCAAGTCATGGAGAAACACTACTCAGAGAGGAGACTAGAGAAATCATACACAATACAATGAAGTACTATTACACAATAGAATACTCAATGGAGTCAGATTAGTTCGGGCATATAAGTTTTCTAGCCCAATTCAAATCTCACTTGTTACAATTGTGGTGGTAAGGGACACATTGCTTCGGAATGTCCATAAAATAAGACACTTTCAGGAGTTCAATAGTTAGCAGTGTCTAAACCTATTGTGGGTGATATTAGAAAATCTCATCAGTTTTTTGATGCAATAGAAAACAGCCAAGTTGATCATCAAGCACCCGTCATAGAGGTTCCTAGAAAAATTGGTAAGGTTTTTGTATCTATACTTCTCCATTTAGGAGCAATAGATTCATTCATTTCCCCATCTATAGTGGAGAAGTGTGGGCTTGTGGTTGCTAAGAAAAATGTGAATTGGGATGTAGAGTTAGCTTCTAGAGCTAGAATGTTAGTTAACTTTCTACTTAGAGATTGTCAGATAGAGCTTGGTTCACTTTCTACCAAAACACACTTTTGGGTGATACCTTTGGGGTCTTATGACATAATTTATGGATGGAATGGATGAATGGTCATGAAGCAAAGCTTGAATGTCGGCACAAGTCTATAGAGTTTTTGGATGATCTGGGTAAGGAGGTAGTTGTTTCTAGAATCTAGAGACCAGTATCCCTTAGGATGGTTTTGATAATGCAGTTGAAGCAATACATATGAGGAAAGGGTGCCAATTCTTTTCTATTTCCATTAGTGATCGGTCAGAATAAAAACCTAACACCACACTAGAAGATCATGTTATTCTTTGTGAATTTGTTGATGTGTTTCCTCCTCAACTTTCTGGCATGCCAACTAAAAGGGAAATCAATTTTCACATATACTTAGTCCCTAGAGATCAGCCAATTTCTAAGGCTTCCTATAAGATGACCACTCAAGAATTGCAAGAATTAAAATTGCAGCTTGAAGAATTGTTAGAGAGAGGTCACATCTACCTTAGTGTATCTCTATGCGGTGCACCTATAATTTTTGTTAAGAAGAAGGATGGAACTCTTCGACTTTGCATAGACTATAGACAACTTAATAAGCTCACTATCAAGAACCGTTATCCTTTGCCAAGGACAGATGACCTGTTTGATTAGATTCAGGGGGAATTTTTTTCTCTAAGATAGACCTTAAGTCTAGATATCATCAATTGAGAATTGCAGAAGTTGATATACATAAAACAACATTCCACACAAGATATGGTCATTATGAGTTTACTGTTGTTCCCTTTAAGTTGAATAATGCATTGATAATTTTTATGAGCCTAATGAATGGATTATTTTGAATTTTTCTATATCATTTTGTTGTCATTTTCCTTGATGATATATTGATCTACTCACGCACTATGGAAGAACATGAAGAGCATCTTTGACAGGTGTTACAATTTTTGTGGGAAAATCAATTGTATGCAAACATTGCTAAGTGTGAATTTTTCCAAACAAAGATCCAGTATCTAGGACATGTTATTTCTAGTGAGGGTATCTCTATAGACCCTTCCAAGATTTAGGCTATTTTGGAATGGCCTGCATCCACCAATGTAGTTGAGGTCAGAAGCTTTATGGGTCTAGCTAGTTATTATAGATGGTTCATAGAAAGGTTTTCCAAGATTTCTCACCCAATCACGTCTCTCCAATGTCAAGGAAAGAAATTTGTTTGGTCCAAGTAGTGTGAAAGAGAATTCCAAATTTTGAAAGAAAATCTCACTAGCGCACCCATCTTGGCCATTCTAGACCCTACTAGTGATTTTTTAGTTTGTATAGATGCATCTATTGAAGGTATTGGAGCAGTGCTCATGCAAGAAGGAAGAGCCATAGATTTTGAGTCTCACAAATTGAGGAATCATGAACTTAATTATCCAACACATGATTTGGAGCTAGTGGAAGTGGTTCATGTGTTGACCAAATGGTGACTGCTTCGCTATAGATTTGAGTTGCATTTGGATCATCGAAGTCTATAGTATATCTTTTCTTAGCCTAATTTAAATGATAGACAACGTAGGTGGATGGAATTTTTGTGTGAATACAACTTTGAGATCCAGTATATTAAAGGGAAAGAGAATGTCGTAGTGGATGCTCTCATTTGTAAATGTCATGAATTGTTAGCCCTGACTATTAAGACAAATCTCAGAGAGTGTATTTTAAGGCTATTACCTCAGAATGCTTTGTATCATGAGATCATTCAATTCTAGAGTCCCCTAAAAGGTATCTTTGAGGGATATTTAGTGGATGTTGATGGGTTACTTCGACATCATGGACGTATATATGTTCCTTCAATTGGATACCTTAGAGGTTTGGTTATGACTGAGGCTCATCGGGTGCCTTACGTTGTTCATCCCAGTGTTAAGAAAGTGCATGCGGATCTTCAAAAATTGTACTACTGAGTAGGTATGCAAAAGGATATTGTATATTTGTTAGTCTATGTTTGGAGTGTCAAAGAGTAAAAGAAGAGCATCAACACCCAACTAGTTTACTATACCCACATGCAATTCTAGAGTGAAAAAGGGATGTGATATCGATGGAATTCATTGTGGGTTTAACACTCATAACTCGTCAGCATGATGCCATTATGGTGATTGTAGATAAATTAATGAAAGTAGCACATTTCTCTTCTATTAGTTCTACCTATAATGCTACTTCAGTTGCTACAGTGTTTCTTCATGACATAGTTTGACTCAATGGTGTGCTTAAGAAAATCATCTCTGATAGGGATCCTATCTTCACTTTAGTCTTTTGGACTACACTTCAGCAAGCCTTGGGAACTCAACTCAACTTTAGAACTTCCTATCATCCAAAAACTGATGAAATTTTTGAAAGAGTAAATTAGGTTCTGGAGGATATGCTCCAAATGTATGTAATGCATCAGCAATCCCACTAGGAAGATATTTGCATTTAGTAGAGTTTTCTTATAACAATAGCTATCATAGTTCTCTAGATATGGCACCTTATGAGGCTCTCTATGGAAGACCCTGTAGAACTCCTTTAAGTTGGGACCAACTTAAGGATTGAGTTGCTATCAGACCTGAACTTGTTAGGGATTTGGAACAATAGGTTGTTCGTATTTGCGAGTAGTTATAGATAGCCCATGATTGGAAAAAGAAATATGTAGATAAATAGGAGAGTGGATTGTGAATTCCAAGTTGGGGAGAAAGTTTTTTTTTGAGTGAGAGCTTTTAAGAGTTCTATATATTATGGGAAAGGCTCTAAGTTTTCACCTAGATATGTTGGTCCTTTTGAAATTCTAGAAAGGATGGGCCCAGTTGCATATTGCTCATCATTACCACCCAACTTGTCGCGTATACACAATGTTTTTCATGTATCTTTGCTTAAGAAATATTTACTAGATTCTTCTCATGTATTGGGGTGGGATGCTTTACAAGTGGTGTAGGATGGACAATTAACACTAGAGCTAGTTCGCATCTTGGAGAAAAGAACATTGAGCCTGTGGGGATGACAGCTGGAATAGGTCAAGGTCCAATGGGACCCCTATGAAGGATCAACTGTTACTTGGGAGGATTCCAATAGAATGAAATCTTTATTTCCTTACCTTTTTGGATTGCTTCTAGGAGTAAGTTGAGATCTTAGAGGGGGAGAAATGTAGATACATGACTAATGTTGCTTATTGGGACTTTTAATTGTCAAAGAGAAAAGACAAAAGATGAATATTAAATGTTTAATATTATGTTTGTTTTAGATTAAACAAAGGATTTGCTAATAAATATGTGGTTTTGGTGTTTTAAAAAATATATATATTGTTTTAATTATAATTTAGAATAGAATTATAAAATAGATTATGGGATAGAATAATACAGAGAATATAGTCTCTTGTTGGGATTTTTTTTGAAAGAAGTAAGAAATAACGGTTTCTTGATGAGGATGGAAAACGAATAAAGGAGAAAGGAATAACAAAGAGGGGAGGAAGGAGAAAACGGGGAGAAGAGAGGTAAGAATCCGGTTCCTATTGTAATTTTTCCTTTTGTTCAAAATTATGGATTTATTTTAAATTTACAATGAAATTCTAAATTAATAAATTTTAGTCATTAGTGAAATTTGTAATTAAAGAATTGAAAATATAGCTTTAGTGCTATGTGTGAGTCTTGAACTGCTTTGTGTGAGCTATAAATTTTACTCTATGTGAGCTATCAAAAAAGAAGCTCTGAGTGAGCTAATATCGAGCTCGGGGGTGGCTGGGTGGAGAGATGAAGGAAATATTTAAATTTAATTAAAGAAAGAATTAAATTACAATTAAGCCTAGAACGGAATTTTGCTTATGGTTACCTTTGTTCTTGTTTGACTAATGGCCTATGTTGTGTGCAGAAAAGAATCCCTTGTACAGTATTGGTGAGAAGCAGTAGTGAATGAAAGACCCTTATTTCTTTTAGATGATTTTGGTTTACAACAGGTTTCCACAGGTTTCTCTTCTTTCAAAGTAATTATCTGCCTTGTGGCAAAAAGTATTTCCTTTGAATCTTTCTTACAATAATAGTAATCAAATTTTTGAACATTTAGGTAGGAAACTCAAGAAATAGTAATGAATTTATTTAAAGTTAGAATTATAGAGGAGGGCGTCTATTAAGAGTAATATTTTTTCTTTCTTTTTTTCTTGTCAATGTTGAGGATTTAACATGGCGTCCTTTTATAGCACTAGAAGAATCCAAACTAACTTTTTGTGGTGTTACACACTATTGTTAAATTCACCAGACCCCAAATGGTGACAAGAAACAAGATCTCAAGAGTAAATTGATGTGATTCAAACAACTTCAGGAGGGAGTAGATAAATCTTTGAAGATGTAGGAGATAGTTTTCAAAGACAGAGGAGCAGTTACAGTTTTCAGTAGAGCATGTCGCCATCCTCAAGGTGTGTCATAAGACTTCAATGTGAATGTGTTTGTTGGACATATTTAATTTGGGGTTTTCCCTATGAATGTTGTGTTCCAGATGTAGTTAATTGTTTTCTTTTGAGACTCAGGAGTCTAGCCTTTATAATATTGTTAATTTGGATGAATGTATGTTGACCTTCCTTTAACCATAAGCAATGCTTAAATAACCAATGGACTAATTGATGAAAATAGGAATGGTTGAGACACTTGGGTGCTCAGGAAGCTCGAGTTAAGAAAAAATCAGGTCCTTTTTATCCACCATTACGGGTTAATACTTGTAGTTTCATAGTTTTCTTTGGGGTTAGGTGTTTCACATTTTATTGTCATGAACGCTGTAAATATATATGAATATATCTGCCATCCATTGATGCTCTTGTGATGATAATTCTAATATTTTTAGTCAATTTTGAGATCCCCTATTTCTTGGTATAATTATTATTGAAGCCTATAGTTGGCTTAATAATATGACATACGCTTAAAAGTGGTTTCATTTTCCTTAATATGACAAATAAAAAAAACTTTCGGCAAGCTTCCTCTAAAATGCTACAGATCTCTGTTAATTACTAGAGTGTAAGATAATTTTATTTGGTACCGAGGTAATGTACCAATCAGAAAGGTAATATTGTTACATAGATTCTTTTTTTTTATAAAAGCCAGTAAATGTTTCTTGGTCTTGAGACTGTTAATCTTAGTATTGGCTAACAGATCTAAAAAATAGTTGAGTAAGAACTTGGGTTTATATTTGTGTCTTCTTTTCTTTCACATAATACTTCATTCAATAGGTCTATATTATTGTTAATTGGCTTTGTTTTAGTCGTCTTTCATGAATAGGCATTACAACAATTTACTCCCTTATCCAATGCCCTCCATAACACAATGTTAAAACTTCTAGAATAGAAAATGATTTCCTTACCTCTCGTAAGAACTCCCAATCCTAATAAGCCTTTAACCCCAAATTTTAGATCTAATTCCTATTATCATTATCACCAACAAAATGGACATGATACAAAAAATTGTGAGTGTCTTAAACATCTTGTGCAAGACCTCATTAATTCTAATCGACTTCAACTTGGAGGTGTTAATGATCAAGGAAATAAGTAAGTTGCCCCTCCCAACTAAAACTTGCAAATATTTACCAATATCATGCTAAATCATAACATTTCGTTAGTCAAAGCTAGTGAAACTAAGAAGAATGATGTGATGAATGTTGACACAGATGATGACAACATGGATACTATTGAACAAGGTCCTATGGATACTATTGAACAAGATCCTATGGATAGTATGGTTGGATTGATTGAAATTCTACCTTGTAAGGGTCAAACTAAAAATTGTCTTGACATTTCTTTCTCATCTAAATATATCATTAGAAACACACCTAATAGTACTCTTTACATAGTCGACTAAATCAATGATAAGCCCACTAAAATAAACATACAGAATCTAGTGAAGAAATACATGATGAGTCTCCCTCTTCACCACAAAAAAAAGATCCTATATTGCAACTACAACAAGAGCTAAATCATTCTTTATACATTATCATTTTACCTCTAGCTATGATTAACTTAGATGATGAAGATGAGATTACAAAAATTGATGAGCAAGTGCATAATGAATTGAATACATTATTCTCCTCTTCTATGAGCTTAAATGATAGTTCTCCTAAGAAGAGTGTTGAACTTGGTGATAACCCTAGTTTGGCACTTGTTGTTGTCCCTTTGGCTAGTTTCCTACCTTCCATATATGTTGAACAAGATTGGGATGCAGATGACCTGCTATAGGTTGACTCGCATGTGCCTTACTATTCTTGTATTTTTTTTCTTTTTTATGTTATGTGTGTGATTGCATGTGTGTAATGTGATGCTCCATGATGTTTTGTTTGATGTGTCTCTTTCTCTTTTTGTGCATTCCTCTATATGTACCTACATTCTTCTATATGTTGTAAAGATTTTCCTTTATCTTTTTCTTTGTCTTGTGTTTTCCTTTTGGGGAAGAAACAAGGTGTCAAGATATTTGGGTCTCTTCCATGTTGACCCAAAAAAAATTCTTTGTTTTCACTCTCTCTATGTCATTCTTCTTGTTCCATTAGTATTTGGGAAATGATGATAATTTTGAGCTCTATAACAACATTGTAGCAAATAAATACTGACCTTGAATCCGTGGATCCCTAATGTGATTTTGGGATTTCATTTTTGGGGAAACCCCTTCATTCCCTTTTTAATGATGTAGATTCATTTGAAAACATATTACTTGGCATAGGGCTTTCCAAATAAGCTCTCATGCCCTCTTTATTGATACCATTTATCATTTTCTACTTTAAAGTAATTTCTCACAACATGGTGTTTAGAAATTTCTTTAAAGTGGGGGAATACATTGGCATTATTCTTTTGCATTTTTCATCTCATTTTTTATTGCGTAGTATTCTTACTTCATGTGATGCATATTTATTTTTGTGGTGACTTTGGGTGTGATGTCCTTCAAGAGTGTGATCTCTCTTAGCATATTATATTCCTCTTAGTGGCTTGATGTGATACACTACATCCCCTAAGTTGTGAATCTTCTATTCTTTGATTGGTGCTCTCTTGGACACATTAGGCACGATGTTACCTAGGTTAAGACCTTACATGAACCAGGAAAAGATCCTTTGATGACGTTTCTAAGCTCTCTAACAACATTGTAGCAAAGACATACTAACCTTGAATTTGTGGATCCCTTGTGTGTTATTTTGGGATTTCATTTTGGGGCAACCCATTTTCATGATGTAGATTTATTTGGAAACATATGTGTGACATAGGGCTTTCCAAATAAGCTCTCATGTCTTGTTCACATTTATCATTTTCTACTTTAAAGTAATTGCTCATAGGATGGTGTATATCAATTTATTTAAAGTGGGGGCATACATTGGAATTATTCTTTTACATTTCAATTACAACTCATATTTCATTGTGTGGTCTTCTTAATTCATGCAATGCATCTTTCTCCTTTTGGTTAAATATGGTGTGATGTCCTTCAAGAGCATGATCTCTCTTAGCATATTATATTCCTCTTAGTGGAAATGTCAAGTAGAGTGCATTCCCTAAGTTGTGAATCTTCTATTATTTTATTGGTCCTCTCTTGGAGATATTAGGAATGATGTTCCCTAAGTTAAGACCTTACATGAACTAAGTAAAACTCCTTTGAACATACCTTACACTATTTTTTCATTTACAATAGTTGTTACATCATGGCCACCTTGCATATCACACTTTGCTTGCCTGTGGAACCATTTTTTTTGTTCATGAGTGTCAAGCATATGAATTTTCTCTTGTCTCATGAATCTGATTGTTTATGTTGTGTGGTGCCTTATCCCAAAATTTAACAAATGAAAAGCAACCCAACATGTTGATACCCAAGTGGCTGCTATAATGAAGACAAATCCTTTTACATTTGGGCATCTTGCTAGGAAATTTACTCCCTTACCCTATACCCTCCATAACATAATGTTACAACTTCTAGAAAAAAAATGATTTCCTTACTTCCCATAAGAAATCCTAATACTTGAACCGTAGATTTTTGGCTCTCTAGGACTTATCTAACTCTTCTAGGGTTTTTCACCTAAAAGGAGAGAGGTAGGGCCAAAAATGCAAACTAGTTCACTTAAATTATATTATGTGCAATGTTTTCTAATCTAAATGAAGTAAACTAAATGCAATTAACTAATTTAAATGAATTAAAATGAATGCAAAAGTGAGATTTAAGCTATGTTTGAAAACACACTCTGATATGCAAACAATGAATTAATTGAAGAAATCATGCATAACAAAAAGAAATAAGACAAATCTAAGTTCACCTGGGTAATATCTGATGAATCTAGAATGTTGTGGATGTTGGTTGAACTCACTAAATTTTCACAGTGGGACTCATTTGCCCAGGGCAGCGAATTAGTCCTCTTCCTGGTGAAAAAGTGTTAGAAACTAGTTTCTGCCTTTCAGGATCTGGAATTTGACAAAATTTAGATTTTTAGTCCTAAGGTGGAACTCATTCACCATTGGTGGCGAATCAGTCCTCTCCCAAAATTCTAAAAAATTAGAAGACAACTCTACAACACTAAATCTGGAAATCACTGATTATCGGGTTATCAAAATCAATTCTACAAGAAACAAACAAGAAACCTTTCTCCAAGCTTGAAATAGACTTGAGTTGACTTGAAGCACCTAGTTGACTTGTAAACCAATCTTCAACACCAAAAAGCTTATTAAATCTACATACCTAGGTCTACAAACACACATGCAATAGGGGAAAAATGGTTGAGGAAGTAAATAGGGGTTTGCCTTGGTCAAACCCCACTTTTGGTAATCAAACCCTTAATGAAACAATGAAAGGAAAGAGAATGATAAACTAATAGCATGCAATATCTATCAACTTACCAAACTCTTGACAATACAAATATGAGGTAATGTCAATGGATGCTCCAAAGTGCTTGAATAATGCTTGAATTGATGTTGTAGAATGCTTGGATGCTTAAATATGATGTATGAATGTTGGAGAATTATAGGATGATGTAAAATGAGGTGAAAATCACATATTTATACACACTTGTGCCTTAGTTAACCATTCATACCTCATCACAGATTGACATCAAGTGTTTTTGAATAAAAACCCAAAAGGAAATTTAAAATATTTTGAATTTGGAGCCAAGGGGGACTCATTCACCATCCATGGCGAATGGGTCCCACCTAGGACCTGAAAATGTTTGTTGGGAAATATGTTGTATTTGATGTTGTTTGTCAAGATAATATTCAAAAATACACTTAATTAAGACATATGAGGGCATAAAGGGACCAAATAAAGCATGAGAAAGGGATAAATAGTGAAGTTATGCCTAGAAAAGCATGAAATCTTGTTACAAGACCTTACAACACTTCAAAATAGGACTTGTTAATGAAAAAAAAGGTGATTTTTAGATGAATTGTAATGAATAGAGTCTAGAAGAATATATAAATTTATTACAACACTTCACAACACCTTCACAAGAAGTCGTTGTTTGAATTTTAGTACCTAAATATGCATGTTCAAGCCATGCCACAACATAAAATCAGAGCAATATATATCAAATACCATGAAACAAGACCTAAAAGGCCATGAAAATGACAAGCAGGCATTTTTCTATGGCACAATACTAATAAGCCTTTACCCCAAAACTTAGGATATAATTCCTATTATCATTATCACCAAAAAATGGACATGATATAGAACAATGTAAGTATCTTAAACATCTTCTACAAGACTTCATTGATTCTAGTCAACTTCAAATTAGAGGTGTTAATGATCAAGGAAATAAGTTTATTGCCCCTCCCAACCAAAACTTGCAAATATTTACCAATCCCATGCCAAATCATAACATTTCATTTTTCAAAGCTAGTGAAACTAAGAAGAATGATGTGATGAATGTTGACATAGATGATGACAACATGAATACTATTGAACAAGGTCCTATGGATACTATTGAACAAGACCCTAGGGATAGTATGGTTGGACTAGTTGAAATTCTACCTCATAAGGGATGAACTAAAAATCCTCTTGATATTGCTTTCTCATCTAAAGATATAATTAGAAACGCACCTAATGGTCCTCTTTACATAGCCGACCGAATCAATGACAATCCCACTTATAATGGGATATCAATTGATCACATATGTGGAGAGAATGTGATCACTGAATAATTCTCACTTGTGCATGAACTTTATCAAGATACATATGATAGACCAAAAGCATAGATAAAAATGCATAATGGCTTCACTTTCCCTACGATGGGCTTGATTATCCTTCCTTTAAAAGTAGGACCAAAACAATTAGATGTCTCATTCTCCATCATCCCAATGTTGAATCAATTCCTCACATTTAACAAATGTCAAATCATAATTTAATGTTTGAGGTTGTGTGTTCCAGTTCTAGTGATTTGGGACTCATATGCCACCTTGGGCATATGAGTCCCACGTAGGTCTTGGGACTTGATTTGAAATTTCACATTAAACAAGACACTTTTTGGATTTTTTCTCCCACGTTTAACACATTGGGACTCATATGCCCAAGGTGGTGGATGAGTCCTTCTTTAACCAAGACCTAATTTAAATCAAATTCTTGGAGTTATTTTATTCTCCTATATCTAATGTTGGCTTGTAGTGTTGTAATTTTGGGAAAGTAGGCATAAACAAGTATAAATGCAAGATTATTTCACATAGTTTCATCCTAGAATTTCATAAGCAATCAAGAGTACATTCACAAGATCATTCAAAATAATTTCTAAGGCATTCAAGGGTAGATTTGTAGATTACTATTGCAGCAATTTGTGGACACAGAAAAAGTAACCCTTCTATTTTTTCCTCCTGTTTAGGCCCCCCTTGTGACTTTAGCTTGATTTTTTCTTGATTTAATGTTGTAATATGGTCAAAAAATTCATATGAGGTCTTGGGTCCTTGTGAATCAATAAGAACTTTATGATGCCTTGTAAAAGTGTTGTAAAGTGTTGTAATACATTTTCACACTTTTCTAGGACCTTTTTATTAAAATTCACTTAAATAACATCTTTTTATCATTTACCAAGTCTTATTTCAAAGTGTTGTAAAGTGTTGTAACACACTTTCATGTTTTTCTAGGCTTTTCATCAATAATTTGACCCTTTCTTATGTTTAAATGACCCCTTTATACACTTTTTGGCCCTACTTAAGTGTCTTTTTTGGGAATAATCTTGTTAAATATCATTTAATACACTTTAATTCCCAACACCCACTTAAAATTCTTAAGTGGGGCCAAGTCACCAATAGGGGAGACTTAGTCCCACTTGGCTCAAAAATCAAAATTATTTCAAAATTTTGGCGAGATATTATTATCTTAGCCTTGAGGTCAACTTGTGATGTATTTTTGGGAAATTTTACATAATTGTGTATAAATATAGGGTTTTCTCTCTCATTTCACCCCCATTCATTTTCAAGAAACCCATTTATTCACTCATTCATTCAAGCAATATCATTCAACCACTCAAGAAATCATGCAGTCAAGTATTTTCAAGTACATTGGAGCTATCACTTGCATATCTTCAAATTTCGACTTCAAGGGTTTGGCGAGTTATGACATTGCGTGTTGTTCATCATCATTCTCTTTTCATTTCATTTCATTTTCAACATTTTAGTTACCAAACCATGGTTTTACCAAGGAAAAACCATATTCTCTAACCCTTAACCCTTTTCCCCCTCTTTGCATGTGTGTGTTGCAAGTCTTGTATGCAGATTTTTCAATGAGCAAGGTGTTAAAATGGTGCAGGGGCACTAAAGAAAATTCATGTAAATAAGGTCTTTGATAGGATTTTGGTGTGCCAAGTCTTTTAATAATTCACACAAGGTCATAATAGACCATTTCTAATTTTTAAGTCATTTAGGGGTCAGTTTGAGTTCATATTGTCATATTTTGCAATATTGTCAAAATGTTGTCATGCAAAGTTGCAAAAAATGTAAATATTGGAATACCAATGGTTAGGAAGTTCAAAAGTTTGTTTATATCTATTGGGTGAGTTATTTTTTGATGGGAAAAGCTTAAATATGCCTGAAAAGGCTCGAAACAAGGTTGGAATGTAGATTGAATAAGTTGAATCAATAAAAAACACTATTTTTCCTTGCATTTCTACTAGTAATCTGCTACTCCAGAACCCTGTACAGGTCTATACTAAAGAGTTTTAATAAAATGTGTTTTTTATTGAGTAGATAAATGTGTTAGTATAACTTTTTTGCTTTTGTGTGATTGGAATCCATCAAGTTTCAATGGTTTGGTGACCATTTTTCTAGAAATAGGTCTATACAACCTTGTTTAAGGGTTTGAAAACTTTCAAAATGCAAAATTGACCCATTCCACCATTATAATTTCTTGTAGCTTGGTGGAATGGGTACTTGTAGGTATGTTTATATTTTTATGGGGTTTATTTGAGCAAGGGAGGTGTTTTGATAACTTTTTGTTGCTACCTTCGTTAGATTTCATGGGTTTTTTACTTGAAAATGATGGCTCCAAGTTGAAATTTGCATACAATTTATGGGTAAAGGTTGGGTGAAGGATTGGATAGCATGTACAGACATAATTCAATGTGTTTGAGGAGTTTATAAGGTGATATAAGGCTGGGAATGTATAGTTTCAATAAACCCCTTAGAAACTAGTATAATTGAGGGTTTGGTGATTAGATGTTTTAGAGGGCAGTTCTCTTGAAAAATATTGTTGTTTCTAGCTATTTGAAGGATAGTAAAGGTTCTACAATTTATTTTTGGTATTGGAGGAGTTTTTGGCTAGGTGATGCTTTGTAAAAGTGGCCTAATAGGCCTAAGAGGGTAGTGTAGCAACATTGATTTGGAGAAGTTGGTCCAAAGTGACCCTAGGTGGTTTTAAGATATGTTAGAATATGCCTTAATGTGTATCTAAAATACCCATTCTTTTGTGGTTTTGTAGAGTTTAATGAAAGTTGTGCCCAATTTTCTCTATTTTCAATGTTACTAGGAGAATTGGATGAGATTGTGAAAAGTTGATGAGTTAAGGTTGTAAGGGAAGAATGTTTTTTTGAGTTTGATCAAATTATGATTGTGAGAAGGTTTGTCTCCTTACTCTACACCAAGTGGTATTAGAGCATAGGTAGTAGATATTTTGAAGGAGAAAGTTGTAGTTTGAAGTAGTGAAAGGTTGAAGGGTGAAGGACAAAATGCTACCAATAAAGAACTGAAATAACAGATGCTTTATTAGGAGAGACTCTATAAGGAGTTTCAAGAAGTAGTCCTTACCAAAATAACAACCTTGGAGAAAAATCAGAGAAGAGTTATAGTCAATGGTGACCAAAGTGATAAGGAGGATGAGGGTGAGAGTGAGAACCCTCCAGTAGGATTCCATGATGATGAGGACTTAGACCCTAAAGAGATGAGAATGGTGAAAATTCTAAAGGATGTCAAGGGGGATAATACTCTAAAAGTGAGAGTTGAAGTGCCTATTTATGGTGGAAAGATGGATAGTGAAGAAGTATTGAGTTGGATAGATGCTCTTGATAACTTCTTTGAGTTTGAAGAAATAGATGGCAATAAGAAGGTGAAGTTTGCAAAAACTAAGTTGAAGGGCCCTGCCCTAACATGGTGGAACTATGTTCAAGAATAAAGGGTTAAGAAGGGTAAAGAAAAGATAAGTTCATGGGACAAAATGGTAGTAAAGGTGAAGACATTTGATTCCTACCTGTCAATTATGCAATACAAACCGTTAGGAAGATACAAAATTTAAGGCAAAAGGAGTTAGATGTGATAGCATAGACTAAAGAGTTTCATAGGTTGAGTATTAGAGTAGGACATACTGAATATGAGGTAGAAAAGGTTGCAAAGTCTCTAAATGGGCTTAGGCTCAACATTCAAGATTAAATTTCTCTTACAACACTTAGGACAATTGAGGAGTTTTTTCAGTTGGCTATCAAGGCAAAGGAAAGGATGAAAAGAAGGAAAGAAAGACAAGGAAGAGGAAGAGGCAACACCAATAGAGGAAGAGGTACAAGGAAGACCTATGAAGAGCAATAAGATGCAAGTAAAGTTAAATACAAAGTCGTTGATCAAAGAGGTGGTTTTGGAGGTTTTAGAGGAAGATTTGGTGGATGTAGAAGTTTAAGCACATTTTTATGAAGGTATTACAATTGCAATAAGTTTGGACATCCAAAATGGAAGTTTCTAGATAAACAAGCTTCTACTTCAAGTGGAGGTGACAAAAGGGTTCAATTGGTGCAAAAGGATGATTGTGAAGGTGAAAACTCCTCTAGTCAGCTTGTTGCTCCAGAATTTGGAGAAATTTTGATGGTGAGGAGAACTTTACTCCAAGTATCCAAGGAGGAGACAAATCAAAGAAGGAAACTATTCAAGACAACATGAAAATGCAAAGGAAAGGTATGCAAAGTAGTTGTAGATTCAGGTTCTACTAATAACATGGTGTCAAATGAAATGGTTGATAAACTAGAGCTAGAGAAAATTCCTCATGAAACACCATATAAATTGTCCTGGTTGAATGATGATTAGTCTATTTTGGTTAATGAACAAGATTTGGTTGAATTTAACATTGGTGGATACAAAGATAACATTCTTTGTGATGTGTTTCCCATTAATTGTTGTCATTTGTTACTTGGAAGACCATGGTAGTTTTATAGACATGTCATTTATGATGGAAGAAGCAATACATATCAGATTGAGAAAGATGGGAAAACTTTCACATTGACTCCATTACAAGAAGATATCAAGGATCATACCAAGGCAACAAAAGTGATAATTTTGGGTATGAAGGAGTTTGTGAAGCTAGAGGAAGACAAAAATGAAGAGTGTGTATCCACTTCAAGGCTTGAAGATGTGAAGACAACAATTTTGAAGGATGATTCCCTATTGGGGGAAAAAGATAATGAGATGATGTCAAAAAGAGTTAAAGAGAAGGTCAAGGATGAATTATTTGTGGAAATGAAAGATAGGCATGATGAGATTATGGTAGAACAATGTTTTGTTCATTAGTTGGGAAAAAGGTTAGTGGACAGTCAGTTTTTGTTAATATAGAGGGTTGTAAATATGATGGGAGAAAGGTTCTAGTGGATAGTAGACATTCAAGATTTGATCAATAGATGAAAGAGATTCTAGTGGTGAAAAATAGGGATAAAGAAAACAAGGATAGATTCCAAGAGATAGAGAAAAGTTGAGCAGATAAAAGGGCTGAAAGAGAAAGAAATTCAAGTTAAGAGTGAAAGAAATTTCATTGCAGGTATAGAGGTTTGGGAACCCAATAAGATAGTGGTTTGTAAGTTTGATAATATAGTGATACCAGGGGCAGAGAACTTGAGGAAAGAGATGAATGCAGAAGGTGGATTGAATCAAGGTGAAAGGAAAAGGAATGTGAATAAATTCAAGTGTGTAATAGGATTTAAGAAGAGGATAGTCTAAGGGAAGAATGGAAAAGGTAAGTTTGTAGATATGAAGGCTAGTTTAGCATCAGTGTCAGATGAGAGATAGGTTAGGGGATATTCATCAGTCCAGTTTGCAAGGTTGGAGCAATATCAAGATGGCAACAAGGTCAATGGTGCAAAGAATGATGCACACCTTTAGTACCTAACTCTATGGAAAGTGTTTCTAGATGAAAGAGCTTTATGAGGAAAGAGACATGAAGTGATCAAGTTGGATAAGTTGTAACTTAGTCCTCAAAGGGACTTGAGAAATTTTTTGTAAGGCCAAGTGTATGGTGCAAGGGCACCAAAGAAAATTCATGTACAATAAGGTATTTGATAGGTTTTTGGTGTTTCAATTCTTTTAATCATTCAAATAAGGTCATAATAGACTATCTCTAATGTTTATAAGTCATTTAGGGGTTAGTTTGAGTTCATATTGTCATATTTTGCAATATTGTCAAAATGTTGTCATGTAAAGTTGCAAAAAATGCAAATATTGGAATATTACCAATGGTTAGAAAGTTCAAAAATTGGTTTAGATAAGTTGGGTGAGTTATTTTTTGATGGGACAAGCTTAAATATTCCTGAAAAGACTTGAAACAAGGTTGGAATGTAGATTGGAGAAGTTGAATCAATAAAAAACATTGTTTTCCTTGCATTTCTATTGGTAATCTACTGCTCCAGACCCTTGTACAGGTCCATACTTAAGATTTTTAATAAAATGTGTTTTTTTTATTTAGTAAATACATGTGTTAATAATGTTTTTTCTTTTGTGTGATTGGAATCCATCAAGTTTCAAGGGTTTGGTGAACATTTTTTTGAAAACGAGTTTGTACAAACTTGTTTGAGGGTTTGAAAACTTTCAAAATGCAAAATTGACCCATTCCACCATTATAATTTCTTGTATCTTGGTGTAATGGGTAATTTTAGGTAGGTTTATATGTTTATGGGTTTTATTTGAGGAGGCAAGGTGTTTTGATAGCTTTTTGTTGCTGCCCTAGCTAGATTTCATGGGTTTTGACTTGAAAATGATGGCTCCAAGTTGAAATTTGCATAAAATGTATGTGTAAAGGTTGGGTGAAGGTTTGGATAGCATGTGTAGACATACTTTAATGTTTTTGTGGTGTTGATAAGATGATATGAGGCTGGGAATGTATAGTTTCAATAAACCCCTTAGAAACTAGTCTAATTGAGGGTTTGGTGATTAGATGTTTTTAATAGCACGTCTCTTGACAAATATTGTTGTTTCTAGCTATTTCAAGGCTGGTAAAGGTTCTACAATTAAGATTTGGGATTGGAGGAGTTTTTGGCTAGGTGATGCTTTGTAAAAGTGGTCTAATTGGCCTAAGAGGGTAGCGTAGCAACATTGATTTGGAGAAGTTGGTCCAAAGTGACCCTAGGTGGTTTTAATATATGTTAGAATATGGCTTAATGGGTATTTGAAATTCCCATTCTTTTGTGGGTTTGCAGAGTTTAATGAAAGTTGTGCCCTATTTTCCCTATTTGCAATGCTACTAGGGAAATTAGATGAGATTGTGAAAAGTTGATGAGTTAAGGTTGTTTGAGTTTGATCAAATTGTGATTGTGAGAAGGTTTTCCTCCCTGATCTACATAATAAATGGTGTCAAAAATTCATCAAAGTATTTCAAAGTCAAAAAAACCCTAAGGGAAGCTTGGAGATCACCTCCAAACTACATTCTGCAGATTTAGATCTAACAACCTATCAAGAACATAAGTGCAGGTTGAAGACTAGAGATTCCTATCCCAAATTTCTCAATATTCATAGGTGGAATAATTCACCATAAATGGTGAATTATTCCCACTACCAGGCTTGAAAAGTGATTTATGTAGTTTTGGATACCCATTTTTTTGAAACTTGTTCTAACAAAATCTCCCAGAAATGGGACTAAGTCGCCCAAATTGGTGTAAGTGTCCTAGTAGGCTTCAACAGTGATTTCTAGAATATTCCAAATCTCCTCTACATCACTTTATAGTTTCTAAGTGCACCTCTTCAGTTTCATTAATTTCTATTACAATTTGTTTGCATTCTTAGTTCTTTTTGCATATCACAATGTGTTTTCAAACATTTACAGTTTCTTAGTTTTGCATTATTAATTTATCTTCTTTATCAATTTTCAGCCTTAGGAACAATCTCCTTTGACATATTTCAATATATTTTGCATTGGAATCTCACAAAATTGTTCTTGAATGTGAACATTGCGAAATTGGATTCCTCTTCCTTCATTCCTTTTTTAGGTGTGGATAAGAGAAGTTGTGCAACCCTATTTTATTTGTTCACATTTTGCAACCCCATTTATGGTTCATTCCCCTCTTCCTTATTTTTCATGCCACCTTGCATAAACAAGTTCACAAAGCAAAAGAGAAAGTGGATGACCAACCTCCTATGGTTCCTTTTGTTCCTCCCCTTAGGGAAGAAAATAAACCTATGGTTGATCAACCTGCTCTTACACCAACACAACTTCAAATTTGAATCAAAAAAAACTGAGGCACTAGGGAGCGTAGGCATTGACATCGTTCCCTTGTTCATAAGTTACATGAAGAATAAAACAAAGAAAATAAAAATCCACACTTGACAGAAGCAATGCATGATAGTACTCCTCCCTACCTACCACAAAGTTATCCAGTAGAACAATTAAAACAAAAAGTGCACTCTTCTTTAGGTATTATCATTCATCCTCCTATTGTGATTAACTTGGATGACGACAAGGAAACAACTAAAATTGATGAAGAAGTACATAATGAACTCAACACATTGTTTTCCTTTACTATGAGCTTAACTGAGATATCGCTTATATAGAGTGATGAACCTGGTACTTCACCTAGTTCGACCCTTGCTCTTGTCCCTCTAGCTAGCTGTTCACCTTCTGAATCTAATGAACATGATTGGGAGGTAGATGATTTGTTAGATGGTTGAATTGCATTTTCCTTACTAGTCTTTTGCATTTTCTTTTTCTTTTTCTCATGCCTAATGTGATCCCCTGTGATGTTCTATTTGATGTTCTCTTTCTTTGTGACATTCCATTATTTGTACCTTCATTCTTCTCTATGTCATGCATTTCTTTCACTTCTATTTTGTCTTTTCCTTTTGGGGATGATGCAAAGCATTGAGACACCCTATGTCTCTTCCATGTTGACCCAAAAGGCCTTTTTTTTCTTTTCCTTTTTCACTTTTCTTTTTATTTTCTTGTGTTTTCCTTTTTGGGATGACACAAGGCATTGAGACCGAAATTTCTCCTTTATGTTGACCTAAAAGGCATTCTTTTTCAATTTTCTTTTTCATTTTCTCTTTTCACTTTTGTTTTGTCTTTTCCTTTTGGGGATGACACAAAGCATTGAGACACCCCATGTCTCTTCCATGTTGACCGAAAAGGGTTATTTTTCTTTTGTTTTCACTCTCTTTGTGTCATTCTTCCTATTCTATGTGTATTGTGGGAATGATGATAGTTCTGATTTCTTTACAAAATATTGCAACAATGGATATATTAACCCTAAATCCATATATCCCTTATGTGTTTGGTGTTTTCATTTTGGAGGAAAATCCTCTTTTCTTCTTTCCTTTTCTTTTGCATGAGGGTATGTGTACGATCATGATGGGCCAAAAAGTGGCGATATGATGGGTATTTGTAGGGTATGTGGCTACTTGATTTTTTAACCCAAAATTAATGAAACAAAAGGGTTTTTAAAGGAGATTCTCAGCTTTCCACCAATATAAATTATGCTTTACTTTGAATTTAATAAATAATTATTATTCATTTTCTATTTGAATTATGACTAAATTCAGTTGATAGGCTGATTGAAGAAAATCATCTATAGCTTTCAAAAAGTATCATATTTTTTGAATCAAAACATGTGTCACACATTCTATGCTTCGTATACTATAGGATTAAAAGAAAAATTGAATTTCATGAAGTTTTGACCAAGTTAAGGTGGTTAGACACATGATTTTTTATATATTTTTGGTTGTAATAAAAAATCATACTTAATTATTTACTTGGAAAAAAATTAAAAAAAATATACATCACATCGGAACCTTGAGTCCTCTAGTTATACCTAAAATCTTATAAAAAAAATATTATCATTTTATTGTGGATTTGAATTGAGTGGAACAGGACACCTACTTCTTATTCTTTCCTGAAATTTAGAATTACTACTACATTGAAATTTTAAAATTTTCACAAAATAGATTTTGTTTTAAAAAAAAAATAAACCTAGTAGTTTAGAAATTACATTCAATTTTCTTCAAATTCTATTCTTACATATTTTGGAAATAATATAGATAACTTATTCAAATTTTTATGTCAAGTTTCCTAACTCTAATTTTTTTGAATTTGTTGCCACTTAAGGGCCTATTTTTTCCATGATGATCCTGCACATACCCATGATGCAACCTTACTTAGAAACATATGACTTGGCATAGAGCTTTCCAAGTTGACTCTCATGTCTTCTTTCTTGTTTGCATTTTTCATTTTCTACTTTAAAGTAATTTAACACAATATTGTGTTAGCAATTCCTTTAAAGTGGGGGCATACATTGGCATTATTCTTTCACAATTTTCTTTCTTTTTGGTTCTTAGTGCAACCTTCTTACTTCATATGATGTTTTTTTCACTTTGTGGATGACATTGTGTATAGTGTCTTTCATGAGCGTGATATATCTTAGCATATTACATTCTTCTTAGTGGCCTTATGTGGTGCACTACATCCCCTAAGTTGTGAATTCTCTATTCTATGATTGGTCCTCTCTTGGAGACATTAGGCACAATGTTCCCTAAGTTAAGACCTCACATGAACTAAGAAAGACTCCTTTGAACATTCTTTACATGTTGCATTTTTCATTTGTTATATGGACACCTTGCATAACATAGCTTGCATGCCTATGGTGCCATCACGTTTTTTCATGAGTTCTAAGCATATAAATTTTTGCCTCTCTCATGAAGCTCGAAATATCATTTTCTTTTGTGGTTCCTTATTAAAGTTATTAGGAGGTATAAATTTGGTATAATTGAGCAAGAAGCCCATTTCAAGGTGTGACTTTCCCCATAGCCACCTACGTGTGTGTGAGTGTATACTATCCATGAGTGTATGTTTCTCACCTTTTAGGCCCTCTCACCTAGTGGATATCCATGAGTTATGTTGCCTCAAAGTGAGTGTACATTTTATTTTCTGGACAAATAGCCTAGATCTGATCCACATCGGGATGGAAAAATGATTGAAGCCTTATCCAATTATTTTCCTTTTCTTTCCTTTCCTCTCTTTCATTTTCATGTGTTCCCATGAGTACTTATGATGGTTTTCCATGGGATCCTCATCCTGGGGGCTTGATCATTCATCTTGATCATTTTTGTCTCATCTCACTAGCATTAGTTCATTGGAACCCCTCTTTATTGCACATGGGTCTACTTTAGTGTGAGTTTAAAGCAAGTTCATCCTCTCACTAAAGTGGGGGCTAAATGTGGACATGGAAAAGGCAACCCTTCTACTTTTTCCTCCTGTTTAGGCCCTCCTTGTGACTTTGGCCTAATTTTTCCTTAATTTAATGTTTTAATGTGGTCAACACATTCACATTAGGTCTTGGGTCCTTGTGAATCAATAAGAACTCTATAATGCCTTATAAAAGTGTTGTGAAGTGTTATAATACATTTTCACACTTTTCTAGGACCTTTTATTATAATTCACTTTAATAACCTCTTTTTATCATTTATCATCTTATTTCAAAATTTTGTAAAGTGTTGTAACACACTTTCACACTTTTCTAGGCTTGTCATCAATAATTTGACCATTTCTTATGTTTAAATAACCCCTTTATACACTTTCTGACCCTACTTAAGTGTATTTTTGAGAATAATCCTATTAAACATCATTTAATACACTTTAATTCTTGACACCCACTTAAAATGCTTAAGCAAGACCAAGTCCCTAGTAGGGGTGACTTGGTCCCAGTTGGCTCAAAAATTAAAATTATTTCAAAATTCTAGTGGGATATTATTCTCTTAGCCATGAGGTTAGCCTGTGATGTATTTTTGGGAAATTTAACATAATTATTTATAAATATAGGGTTTTCGCTCTCATTTCACCCCCATTCATTTTCAAGTAACCCATTGATTCAGTCATTCATTCAAGCAATACCATTCAAGCACTCAAGCATTCATTCAATCAATCATTTTCAAGTACATTGGAGCTATCACTTGCATGTCTTCAGATTTCTACTTTAAGGGTTTGGTGAGTTGTGACATTGTGTGTTATTCATTCATCATTCTCTTTTCATTTCATTTCATTTTCAAGGGTTTAATTGCCAAACTGGGGTTTGACCAAGGCAAACCCCTATTCTCTAACCCCCCATTTTCCCCTCTTTTCATGTGTGTTTTGCAGGTCTTGTATGTAGATTTTTCAAAGAACAAGGTGTTAAAATATGTGAACAATTCATCAAAGTCTTTCAAAGTGAAAAAAAATACTAGTAAGAGAAGCTTCGAGATCACCTACAAACCAGATTCTACAGATTTGGATCTAACAACCTATCAAGAATAGAAGTGGAGGTTGAAGACTACAGATTCCTATCTCAAATTTCTCAAGATTCATAGGTGGAATAGGTCACCATATGTGGCGAATTAGTCCTACTGCTAGGCCTGAAAAGTGATTTCTATAGTTTTGGATACCCATTTGTCTGAAACCTATCCTTGTAGAATCTCCCAGAAACAGGACTAAGTCACCCAGCTTGGTATGAGTGTCCTAGTAGGCTTCAACAGTGATTTCTATAGGATTCTAGAGCTCCTCTACATCACTTTCCAGTTTCCAAGTGCACCTCTTCAGTTTCATTAATTTCTATTACAGTTTGTTTGCATTCTTAGTTCTTTTTGCATATCACAATCTGTTTTCAAAAATTTTACATTTTCTTAGTTTTACATTATTAGTTTATCTTTTTTATCAATTTCCAGCCTTAGGAACAATCTCCTTTCATAGTTTTCAATCTCATTTGCATTGGAATCTCATGGAATTTTTCTTGAATGTGAACATTGTGAAATTGGATTCCTCTTCCTTCATTCCCCTTTTAGGTGTGGATAAGAGAAGTTGTGCAACCCCATTTTCTTTGTTCACACAATCAAGATCCATTATCATATGCATACAATAATGGGTTTACTTGCAAGGGATATCCTGATTTTTGCCTGAAATCACATATTTTTATAAAATACAATGATTTATGACTTTAAAGGTTCCATTTAAATTATTTTAATTAAAGAGGGATTGATTAAACCCCCTTAGATCAAACCCCCTTGGATAGAACCTTGTTAGATTTAAACCATACCTATAATCAAGTCTCCTCTACACCTATCAAAATGCTGATAAAAAACCACTTTTGATTTACCTTTTGGGTGATCAAATGAATTCATTTAAAATTTATGTTTTGTAAGCATGTAGCCCTTATTATAAGCTTCCCAAAAAGTATAAATTTAAATATTTTTAGTTTGATTATTATATTTATTTTTTATTTCTTGTGAATGTAGGATTTTTAATGAACATCAAGTTCTTTGTTTCACACATACGAAAAAATAGAAAAATAGAGAAAAAAAATTCTAAAAAATACATGTTCCCTAGGTATTGATGTCCTTATTCCAACAAAAAAAGAATAATTTAATTCAAATGAATACAAAAAAGTTATGCGTGTCGAAGTACACCTATGTCCAAATTATAATTACGCTGACTTGGAAAATTAATTAAAAAATAATAATGTAACAAAAAATTATGAAAAAATATCCATCCCCTAGATATTGATGTGAAAAAAAATTATTTTTAAAATTAGGGTTTATCATGTCTATAAAAAAATTTATAGGTCCAAAGTAAACATCACTTTTTAAAATGTTGATTAGTAGAAAAAATAAGTTATTAAAATTACATAAAATGATTCACAATTTATTTTTTATTTTTTAAATAAATATAATTAGGAATCTACAATAGTTATTTGCTATAGATGTAAGAAAGTAAATATCTAATTGAAAAATCTTGATTTTAATGTCAACTTGCCCAAAATTGTAACCCATTATTGTGGGATCACCTCATGTCAAAGGCTTGATGTATCATGCATGTGGTTTTTAGCTAATGTTGTGATGTATTGTTCAAGATCAATTCAAGTATTCAAAGGAATTATCTTTCATCAAGAATCGGGATCAAGATCTACTTCCATTGAGGCCACTTCATGCTTGTTTGTAGATCTACAAAGTTTCAAACAAGGTTCGATTATTTCATCTTATGTGTCATGTTTCATTTTTCATTAAGGTTTAAATACCAAAATGGGGTTTGACCAAGGAAAACCCCCATTCCCTAACAAAAAAATGTTTTTTTCCATCTCTTTGTATATTGTAAGTTTATAGGTTGAAGAAAAAGTGGATTTGAAGCCTTCAAAAGTACCAAAATTGCAAACTTGCAAAACGTTGTAAAGTTGTCATAAGAAGTTGTCAAGGCTCACAGAAACTCAAATCTAGAGCAAGATATCCACCCTATTTGCATGAAACCAATGGGAAAGTGCTTATTTAATCTAGATGCTCAGAGGCTCACAAACTTTTAGTTCAAAAATTTTCTCCTAGGACACTTACGAAAAAGTGGGACACTTTGCAATAGTCTTGGTGTATGAGTCCCAATACACCCTTTTTGTTAGATTTCTATAGATCCAAATTAGTCACTAGGAGATTCTAGATTCTACCCAAAAATGATCTTAAATGCTTGATAATCAACTCTTTAATGCTCTTAAATACTTGAAAATATCTCTTGAAGGCTTTGGATCTAGGAGAGACTCTCTTGCTTAAAGATTCTTAGGTTTCTTAGGTTACTTTGGTGAAATAATGATTTGAAACCTCAATTATATAGGCATTCTATCTAATTTACCATTTATTAGACCCCAAATGCTGGCATCCACAAAATTTGAATTGCAAACCTTGATTTCCTACTCAAAACCTTAAAAAGGGGCCAAATGGGACTCATACGCTAAAGGTAGTGTATGGGCCCCACCTAGGGGGACTTATACACTCAAAGTGGCGTATGGGTTCCACCCTAGATTTTTAGGTTGAGGAAATGTTGAGAGGTTAGAAAATTAAATGTATTTATTGAATTTGTCAATATTTTGGTTGAAATAAGCCTCATGATGCATAATAAAGGGTGTTAGGGGCCTATTAATGATGTTTTGAAGGTCGCAAATGCAAAGGGCCCAAAAATTAGTGTGAATATATAAATAAGTACACTTTACAACACTAAAATAAGGAAAAATTAGTAGTTTAAAAGGCCCCTAAACTTAATGTGAATGTGTAAAACACATTACAATACTAAATCAAGGCAACATTAGGCCTAGTTTAATACTAATCATTCCCAAATTAAGTGTGAAAAAGGGATACTTTTTTCTACACTATATTTAGTCCTCACTTTAGTGAGAAGAGGAACTTGCTTCAAACTCACACTAAATTAGACATTCAAGAGGGGTCCAAGTGTACCAATATGGATTGTATATGATGACAAGGGTCATAGGGGCATGGTCAAGCCCCCATGATCAATATCCTATGGAAAACCAACATGGGAACAAGATAACACACATGTAAATGATGTATGAAGCAACAACAAGATACAAGAATACACTACCAAAGACATAAAGAAGAATGAAAAATAAAAACAAAAGGGGTGGATCAGGCCTCGATCTTTTTTTGAACGTGATGTGGATCAGATCTATTATTTTTGTCCAAAAAACATTTACAAGTGGAACACGATGTTCACTATGCAAACTATGCACACAATCACATGAGCTAGTGAAACCTTAGGTGATCTACTAGGTGAGCCCCTAGAGAGGTGAAACAAATACAAACATAGTTGAGATGTGCTCACACACACAAGTTGCTATGGGAAAGTCATTCCTAAGTTTGAATTCCATACACTAACCATACCAAAGCTATACCCCCTGATAACTTTGATAATGTGCCACACAACACGAACATCAGGATTCATGAGCAAGTAAAACTTTGTATGCTTGATACTCATGAAAAGAAAGGATGGCTCCACAGGTAAGAAAAGTGTGTTATGAAAGGTGACCATATAATAGTTACTATAAATGAAAATAGTGTAAATCACATTCAAAGGGATTTTTCTTAGCTCATGTAAGGTCTCTTCTTAGGGAACATCATGTCTAATGTATCCAAGAGAGGACAAATCAAAGAAATATCATGCTCTTGGAGAAAGTAAAACCCAATGACACCACCAAGAAAAGGACACATCTCAAGAAGAAATAAAAATTGCATAGTGAAACATGAGTGTCAGTGTATGCCCCCACTTTAAAGTAGTTGCTAAGACCATTGCTGTGAGAAATTGCTTTAAAGTAGAAGACATGAGATCTTATCTAGAAAGCCCTATTCCAAGTCATATGTTCCTGAATGAAATTTCAACATGGATAAGGGGTTGCCCCCAAAATGAAACAATTAAAGATAAATTAGTATGTTTCATGTGAGCCAACTTAAGGCATGTTGTACACATCCCAAGATTTCTCCTATATATACATGGAAGGTGGTCAAATAGCTAAAAGAGACAACACCAAGTGTCATATGAGGAAAAGGATACCTAAACCCCTTGCCCCCACTTAGTGAAAAACAAGGATGATTCAAGGCGATTAATGAGAAACATGAAAACCAGTATCAATTAGAGGAACTAGGTGCATAAACACAAGGAAGAGCACCACAATCCTTAAGCTGTTGAATTTTATTACTTAAGTCTTACATTCATTAGTAGAATGACCATGAATTATATGATATGAACAAAATGAACTCTTGTAGTAAAATTTATTTCATGTTCTTGGAGGGAGAGATATCAAATGATCTTGGAGGAGTCTCGACAAGTTACTCTCTTAATCAATAGTAGAGGATGCTCCTTTATTTTGTGATGTAAGATATCTCTTGCTTAGTACAAGATGTCATACTTACACAAGACTATTTAGATTGTGAGATTATGTACTCTTCTTTAAAGGAAGGTGTAAAATCTAACAAAATCTAATCATTATTGTTTTATGTGATGAAATTAATATTAAGTGAGGATTTCTTTGTTTCTTTTTTTTCTTTCATAGGATAATAATCAAGACCACTATTGTCTATCAATTTAGGATGCACTAATGTTAAAGTTGTCTTAGAAGAATCTTTTTTAAGAGTGTTAATATTGAGTGAGAGCTTGCTTGTTTCTTTCGAGGGACAATAACCAATACCACTAGTATTTTCTCATATGTTAGGCTCTATAGGGATACAGATACCTTGTTCTCTAGTGCCGCATCCTTTTCCACTATACCCAAGTTGTTTAATAAGTTCATAACCTTTTCCATAAATCATTTTTATTTCTTTCATATTTGGTGGTTGTTCATAGTCAAGTTCATCAAAGTTTGTTGTCTATGCTATCTTTTCTTCTAAAGTAGTTAAGGTGGATGTTTTCAAATTTTGCGATGAAATTACTACTATTTCTTTGTCCTTTTTAGAATCTTTGTTTATGATCTTGTATTCTCCCATGAATGTTGGTGTGAAATCCAAGGAACCCCAATCATCTTCCAATAATTTCATGAATTCCTCAATATACTTTTCTTTTTCTTTCTCTTGCATAGGTTCCACTTGTGTATTTGGTGTCAATGTTTTCAAAGGACACTCCTTGTCTTTCTCAAGTTGTAAAACACTATAAGGCTCATGATCAACTTTGAGTTTATATAGTTTGTTGTTGTAGACATACTTCATTTTATGATGAAGAGTTGAAGGCACCACATGCATCTCATGAATCCATGGTCTTTATAAAATAAGATTATATGAAAATCATGAGGCATAACATGGATTGAGGTTTGTAATATGGCCTTTGCAGCTCAAATAGGCAAAGTGATCACACCAAGTAGTCATTTTCCCATGTTATCAAACCCACTAATAGATAAAGAGGTGAATTCTTAATTTATCCATGCCAAGCCTATCCAAAAGGGTTACACTACACACATTAATGGTTGAGCCATTGTCAACAAGGGTTCACTTTATCCTTTTCCTATTGTATCTAGCTATTATCATGAAATCTTCATTTTTTTTTTGCACTCCTATTGAAGGTAATTCATCTTGATGGAAAGTAATGTCTAAGTTGTTCAGTGTTATAACTTGAATTTGGGTTGCTAATTCATTTGATTGCACGTTAGGAGGGGTAGGAACTTGTTGTAAGGAACTTTGAAACATGTTATGATAATGAGGGGAGGCTTGAATAAGGTCCCATAATGATATCTTAGTTGGAATGTTCTTAAGTTGTTGAACAAGATCATACTCCTTTTCATTGTGTGAAGGAAAAAAAGGGGCACTAGGCAAGATAGGGTTAGGAAATGGGAGGGATTTTGAAGGTGTTAGTATTGGTTGTTGATTTTTTTTAGTGTTAGTGTTATATGTATCAGAAATGGTATTATAATTTGATTGCTATGAAACTTTATTCTTAGGCGGTTCGAGGATGACCACAATTTTTTTGAGTTTGTAGTTGTTGTGAGGGTGGATAAAGGATAAGTTTAGGCTCAAGATAGTACTTCAATGGATGTCTAATGTGCATAACCTTAGAATATTTATCCTTTTTTTCATGATCTTTTATTCAATGGGAATCTGATACAGTGCTAGGAGGATCACAATTCAACTCAACCAATCATTCAAGGAAATGATACAAAATTATTGATCTTAGGAATTCTTGGCTTACTTTGCAATAACACAATTGATAAATCATAAAAAATGAAAAAAATACAACAAAATTGATTCAATTGACAACTTTCATAAACTGATTCATCTCAAACAATGATTAAGTGCATTCTAGATCATATTGGAAACATTGCCATGGCAGCCCAAAATTTAATCCAACAAATTGTCATTAATAACTTTCAAAAAAAAAATAATGAAGAAAATATCTATAGTGAGATTGAAGAAAACATAATTATATACTTTTCCTCCAATTTTTATGAAGATCCAATGGTAGAAAAGGAAGTTATTGCATTTTCCCCAAAACTGTAAACCCTAGGTAGGGTTCAGACCTGCCGTCACAAAAATGGTCATAACTTATTGAAATCTTAATGAAATTTTATGAGACTTGAAGCAGCTGAAATTAGATTCACATTGAAAAAAAATACAATTGGTTTTAGATCCAAAATATAGACTGTACAATCCATACCATCACATTTTTCAGACTAAAAATTCTGCACAATATTGTTAGAATAGGATAGTCTCACCAAAATAGTCATATCTCCCACAAAATTCAATAAAATTCAATGAGAAAAAAATAATTGTAAACTAGAAACAAATATATTCCATCAAAATATTATACTCTATCATATGGGTCCATACCAGGCTGTACAATGCACAACTTCATCCTGAAAACAATGTAAGAATAAAAAAATGCACACAAAATTTGAGGTTTCCATTCATAAAACTTCAAAAATAATGTATCCAACCCCCAATTCGAGTTTTGGAGGGTGTATTTATACATTTCCAACCAAAACCAACTATTTTCAACTACCGTTTGATTATTTTGTTGACAAAACATTTTAATGACACTTTTTGACAAGTTGCTTGATAACTTTCATGAGCAACTTTTACAATTTTTACAATATGGAACAACTTTAAACATTATTTGACAAATGACTTAAGATATGAATTCCTAAGACTCAAACACCTCTAAAATGGTTTTATAAACCTTATTATAATACCCAATACAAAAAATAGAGGAACGATTTACAAATGGCCTCATGGAGGCAAGAAATCAAATATGTGGTCCTGCACTAGAATCTATTATCATGTCATCATCTTTATCTAAGGAAACCATATCACTATTTTCAAAGTTGTCATTTTCTTGCATCATTATATCTTCCCTAGTAGGAGAGTTTTTAGGGGAACTACAACCTAGATGTTCATGGCATTCAAAGGTTGGTTCTTCTAAAATGACTTCATCAGAAGTAAGGGAGTTATCCATGGTTGGATTTTGTTACTTATTAATGATTCCATTCTCTTGTTCAATAACATTTTTCATAGGGGAAGAGAGACAAATAGGACTCTCATAAATTTCATTGTTTTGATTTTATAACAACAAAATATCTTCTTCATAAATAGGAGAGATATTAAGAAAAGAACAAGTATGATTATCATGGTTATCTATGATTGCATTCCTTTGTCCCATAATGTCTTTTGAAATAGAGTAGGTAGCGAAATAAATATAAAAAGGATTGTCATAGATCTTAAATAATTCATCATCTAATACCAACATATTCTCCTCACAAATAGTGTGATTGACATGATTTCTTACAATTGCATCCTCTTTCACTAAAACATTCTCACCACTGGGAAGATGTTGGGGGATGAATGTAGACTAGTTGAAGTGTTTTTAAGGTAGGTTTCAATGGTCTCTTGTTGTGTTATGTGATCTTTATGATTACCTATGGTTGTATCCACTTGTTTAGTAATGTCTTTACCAAAGAGATAGGTAGGAGGAAAGAAATAACTAGGGTTCTCAAAAATATCATTGATTGGTTCTTATAACACCAAAATATCTTATTCACATATAGGAAATATATTAGGAGAAGAACGAATATGATTTTTATGATTTCCCAAGGTTGTATTCTATTTCATTAGACTAATCTCACTAATAGGAGGGATACTAGGATAGGGATCAATGATGAACAAAAAGAGAGGAGACAGGGCTTCATATTTAGATGCACATAACAAAAAATTCTTATAGTACTCAACAAGATCTAAAAATAGAACATGAAGTATGATAAGCATATATTTTTGCATTGAAAAAATGATGTAATATGTTTCCTACAAACTTGAAATGTGACAATGATGAGAGAAAGGATAAATCAGCTGAGCTACCCTCTAGACCAAGGAAATCAAGAAGATTATCTTCCATTGTTGCACCTACCTCTAGTGTTGCTACTTCTAGTACTGCTAATGTTGAGAAGGAAAAAAAGAAATAGCATAGTTCCCCTACATTAGTAGATATCTCTACCCCTACTAGTCCCAATACTTGGGCATCTAAAAGAAAAGATATACTTCCTGTTGCACCATATGCTACTTCAGGAAGAAGAAAAGTGAAACAAAAGGTTGATAGGAAAAGAAATCTAAGTGATGCAATTCAGGGAGAAATAAATCTTGGCATAGAAGAAGAGAATTAGGTAGAAATAAATAAGATTAGTACCTTCAAATAAGAAGCTAAAACTATAGTTGATATCTCCATGGATGTGGAGATAGAGGAAGAAGAGGATACTTACAAAATCCATGTACATAAGTAGAAAAATGAAGAAGTCTCATTTGATCCTGTAGAGGACATGCCTGGCTCTCCTATGATAACTGATCAATCACCCTTAAATATAGGAGCCTTAGTAAATAATATGATTGACAATGATCTCATGCCAACTATTGAGTTGTATGATAAAGTTAATGATGAAGAAAATGAAACCATCATAAATGCATTTATTCAGTATATATTTATTTGCAATGTAAGCATGGATACCATACAAAACAAAGTAACTATTTTTTTTGGAAAGAATTAGTACACAAGAGGAAAGAGGTTGTAAATGCTAAAGATAAGATGAGGAATGATACCTTAATTTCTTGTGGTTCCTCTCTTTTTGAGATATAAGATGCAAAAAGTTCTATAAGAATGCTCTACTATGTTTAAAGTCAAGCAAATAGTTAATATGCTAATGGCCAAGGAGTAAGAGAGTATAGAAAAGGTAAGACAAGAAACCCAAGATGTAATCAGATAATTGCAAAGGAGTTATGGGGCAAGAACCAACTCTTCGTTCCATACAGCTCAAGAAAAAATGCACATTGGGGTATGTCTTGGGGATCATCATGGAAAAAGCAGGGTATAAGTGGAAAAAATTGAGAAAAAATGGAGTGTTAGGCAACTTGATGTAAAATTTGAATAAGTTATCTATATTATTTCAAAAATATGTGAGAATACGTCGAAAGTGATTTAGTTTCTAAACTACTAGGTTTGTTAAAATAAATAAAATCTATTTGGTGGTGAAATTTCAATGTAGTAGTACTTAAATTTGAGGGAAAAATAAGAGGCTAGGTGTCTATCACGACCACCCTAACCATAATAAAATGATAATATTTTTTTATAAGATTTTATATATAAGTAGAGGACTCATGTCCAGATGTGAACATATTTTTTTTGTAATTTTTTTCCAAGTAAACAATTGATTATGAATTTTTATTACAACTTTTTTAAAAATATAAAAGCTTCATTAATGTCGACCACCTTAACTTGGTCAAAAGAACTTCATCAAAAGAATTTATTTTTTCTTTTTAATCCTATAGTATGTGAATAGAATGTGATGCATGTTTTAGATTCAAAAATGTGATACTTTTGAAAGTTATAGATGTTTTTCAATGAGACTACTCGATCCCGGGGACTTTAGTGTGTTGTAATAGAAAATTAATAATAATTATTTATTAAATTCAAATTAAAGTATAATTTATATTAATGGAAAGCTGAGAATCTTCTCTAAAAACCCTTTCATTTCGTAATTTTGGGTAAAAAAAAGTTGGCTGAGTACACACCCTACAAATACCCATAATATTGCCACTTTTGGCCCATCATGTGATCTTGCACATGCACATTGATGTCATAGAAGTGTTGGATAATCTAGTCTTGGAAAATGTCAATGAGATACATGATGTTTTTGAAATTCCTTCCTCTCAGACTGATACAAAAGAAACAATCAATAAAAGGTCTAATGATCAACATAGAGATCATACTGATGATAAGCAAAAAGAGCATCAAGAATCTATCAAAAACATGGATGAGGAAGATAAAGATTAAAGTGAAGGAAGCAAGAATAATGGTGACAAGGAAGATGAGGATGAAAGGGAAAATAAAAACAAAGACATGTCCCTTGAAAAAGGAGAAAAATAAAAATAAAAAGGTTAAGAAGAAGAATAAAAAGAAGAAGAGAAGGAAGAAGAAAAGATGAAAGAGGAAGAAAAGAAAACTATTCAGAAAAAAAGAGTAAAGAAGAAAACCTCAAAAATTTTGAGTTGTCAAAGCCAATTGGAGAATCATTTGAAAGCACTCTTAAGGGTCTTATTTCAAGGAAAATAGTTCTTCATCCTATTCTTCCACCCCAGCTAGTTAAGCTCCCATCACATCTAGGTTATGTGAACCTGACCAAGATTACATTGAGACAAAATAAAACTAAGTGGTACTTTTCTCAACTCTATCACATAGGAAGCTACCAAATCATTTCAGAAAGGAGATGAATTGATAAATAAAACTATTAAAGCTTTATAGGAGACAACCCTTGGTGTCACAACTAATAATTCTCTAACTCCAATTGAGAACTTAAATCTTGTAGTTGATTCGGTGAAGGAATACACATCTAATCTCATGGCACAGATTGCAAAAGAAGTGGAGTCAAGTCTTCTAGAGATAAGATTGTTGTTTCTGCAAGACAAGTGTGCAATTGCACATGATAGAGCCTTGTGAAGTTTGAAAGAAGCTAGAGACTATGAAGAGGAAGCCCAGTTGCTATGTGTCTACTACATGAAGTGGCCTAATGCCACTTGAGGTATCAAGGACTTAATAAAATCAATAGAGTCTCAGCTTGTCAATGCCTCTTGTGATTACAAGGTTGTAGATGATAGAAGCTATATTCATTGGGCTTCTATTCTAGATCTTCAAAACAAATACTTCATTCTACAAAGGAAAAAGGAAGATTTGATAAGGTAGTTTGGTCAACTTAGAGCTCTGGTAGTCTCCAAACATGTCTCTATATTAAGTGTGTTGATAGATGTAGAAAGACTTGAGAAGGTGAAAATTGTTCCTTCCACTCCAGAAGGAGAAGAATTCCTAGTGGAGCTTGAATTACTACTCAAATCTCTTACCAGAGAAAAAGGAGTTTGGGATGATGGAAAGTTGTCTTGGGAAGAAATTCTCAAGGAATTACAAGGTGCTCCTAGCTCTTAATTGAATTTTTTTTCCTGTCCTTTGTCCTTGATGTCAAAGGGGGGGGAAGATTTTGTATAGAGAAGGGTATGTTAAAGTCCAGTTCTATGTTTTTGTATATATGAAAGGAGGAGTTGAGTAAGGGGGAGTTGAGTACATTATTGTTGCACAATTTTTGTTTTGAAGCAAGCTTCATTTTTGGCATCTATTTTTGACTTTTTTACTAACTTTTAACCTATTTTTGGATTTTGATATGACATGAACGTTTGATGAATTTTTTATGGTGATTGATGTTCAATTTTGGGTTGTG
>VDFB02085832.1:0-21579 GCA_007258455.2 Sequoia sempervirens
ATCTGCAAAGGAAAAAAGATTTGAGGATAAATTCAAGGCAAGCTCTGTAATGCTTGATGAGTTGATTATTTCTCAAAGACCTGGAATGGATAAAAGAGGTTTAGGGTTTGAATAAGGTCAAAGTTCAAAAAAAAAGCAACCTCCTGACAAGAAGACTTACTGCACAGATCGAAAAATCAAGGACTTAATAAGCAATTTTGAAAGGACTCCCATCAAACAACCTAATGCTCAAAGGTACTTATATTTTAATGATGTTTGTTATTCCTGCAATAAATATGGACATAGGGGAACTGCAAAAGCAGAATGAATGATACTTTATCATTCTTTGGAAAATGTTTTAAGTGCAAGAAGCATGGACACGAGGCTAATCAGTGTGAATATAGTTTAAAAGTATGGAAGGAAGAATGTTGTATGTCATGAAAATAGTAATTCGAAACAATTAGTTAGAAATTGCAGAAACATAAGGATAAAAAATATCCATCTGGAAAAGAAGCGTGAATCAATTAGATATCCAGAAGAAGTAAGGAAAGAGATGAAAAGAATCTAGAGAAAGGAAGGAGAATTCAAACAAGCTAAATCTAAAGCATTAGTTTTATTTGTGTTTTCCTCTGGTATAGATACACCCACTAAATTTTGGTCAAGTAGTGTCTAAAGGGGAGAAATTATAAGAAAATTTAATAAACCCCTCATTGATACTTGTCACATCATGACATAAGCATATTTAATGTGGTAACGAATTCAAGGAATTTTTCAGTCGCATGTGTGAAGAATGAAGTTTGTAGAATTTGAAAGGATGGAAGCACACTTGAATTTTGAGGTGATCTACCTATAATTTGGAGCATTTATTACAAAAGCATTTAAAATGAAAGAAATAAATTTAGAAGTATCAAGTAAATCACATTTGAAAGGAATTTGTTAATATAGAGAAGCATGTAGAGGAAGTTTGAAGAAACCAAAGCAATTTGAGTTTCAAGATTTGGTAAAGAAAGGAGAAATTGAAGTGGATTCAAAGAATGCTCCAAAAGCTAGATATATAATCATGTTCTTTGTTGTCAATTACAGAGGCATTCTCTTGAATAATCTTTTGATTTTATGCAATGGATAATTCAAAGGTTGTGAATATTTCAGATTTAAATCACAGGCCAAGTTGAAGAGATATTTGAAAAATTTGTGAAGAATGTATTGGTGCATTCTCTAGCATTCCTCCTAGAGTGTTACCCACTAAAGATATATATGCATACGTGTATAGTAGAATTGAGGAAATGTCACCCGTTTGGTTAAGTATCCTATGGAAGAATGAGTTGGAAGAAAATCGTGATGAATACAAAATCTTAGTTGAGAAGTTGGATGCATGGAAAAAAAACCCTCTATTTTAATTTGACAAGAAATATATTCAAATGATTTTGAGTAGGATTCATGATGAATCAATGTGGATTTATGGAGCTCACTTGATAACTAGAGATGCAATAAGATATATAACCGATATGTGTTCCTCTAGACCACTTCCTAGAAAAGACTCTATGAGTGAAGAAGAGATAATTGAGAGTGCGACTCTCAAAGGTAAAAAAATTATTTTAAGAAAAATTGGAGATCTGATCATTAGGTATTTTGCAATGGTTATTGGTCACAAAGTTTGTTTACCAAGCAATGACTACACAATTTCTACTACTGATGTTTACACTGCTATTGATATGGTTAGGAGTGGTATAGATTATGACATGTGTGAGCTACTTCAAATACATATTTTTAAGAACTTGAACAAAATCAAGAAGAGAAAGAAAAATACATTATGATATGGAACTTTGATTGTCTGCTTACTCTTTTACTTCATGAAAGAATTGCATGTAATTGGTACGATATAATGGACAAATACATAACCTATTTCTCATTAGATCAAGAATTTCATGATAAACCTTGGTGGTTTAGATGCTCAAGAGATTTCTCTTGTTGTATTTTTTGGAACATTTCAAATGAGGATGAACAAAAGAACAAGGATTCTAGAAAATGTGATTGAGAGGTACTCCAAAAATATTAATTTAGTAGTTTCTACAAATTTTTGTTATATGGAAGCAATTGAATCTAGACTGGTGTGGATATCTGAACTGTATTATGAAGTGACTGAGGTTGAGATTGATCATTATGCAAAAATACTCTTAGACAATCCCAAGAATCCCAATGAAGAAGAAATTTCTATAGCCTCTAATAGTACAACTGGAATAGGAAAGACGAGAAAAGGTATTGTTATCAAGCAAGAAGTTATAGAAGAGAGTGAATCAAAGAAAGCTCAACATGAGCATGAAAGCATAAATATTCAAGGAGCTTTAAAAGAATTGTAGGAGGTAATCCTTGGTGCTAACTTTGATTCATCTATATTAGTTGTGGAAAATCTTAGAAGCATGATTAACTCTTTGAAAGAATACATCTCTAGATTAGAAGTACAATATGGAATTAGTTTTGTGGAAGAAAATTTAGAAGATATCAAGAAGAAATGTGAGGATCTGCACATTGTAGAGTTGTGAAGGAATTGAAGGATGTACAATTTTGTAACCTGAAGAATCTTAGGAATTACTTTTTGTTTGAATTGGTCAAATAGTACACTAAATATAAGATATAAGATAAGGAAGAGTGAAAGTCGAATGAGTACTCAAGTAGATTTTCATAGCTTGGAAGATGACATAAATAATTAGAGATTGTCCTACATTTTAGTAGCTTCAGGACAAATATTTTTCTCTACAGGATCAAAGAACAAAAGTAGTTAAGTAGTTTGTGGCACTCAGAGATAAGGTAAAACTTAGGCATATTCTTGCATCTAGTGCTCTTGACAGTATTGGTGGTCTATCAGAAGTTAATCTCAGTCTCAATACTTTGGTAGATGGTATAGAGTTTTTGAATAAGCTTTAACTACTACACAAGACTCTTCTAAGTGCAAAATAAGCATGGGAAGAAGGAAAAGCTTCATCGAAGGATACCTTGAAGAATCTCAAAGGTTCCTCCTCTTCAGGTTAATACATTATTTTTGTACATACCATTCTTTTGGTCAAATTTTTATGCATATACATATTTCGGACCCCTATATGTCCTTTGCTATTGATGTCAAAGAGGGAGAGATGGAGAGATAGACAGAGGAAAAACATTTAAAAAAAAAAAAAAGTTTTGAAAGGGGGAGTGTTCAGTTGCCTTCTATTGGTATAAAAATGTTTTTGATATACATTTTTCCATTAATTCCAAAGGGGGATATTATTGGAAATATGGGGTCTTGCAACATGAGCATGAAATGTATATAGATTAATCTGGCTATTACTATGTTTTCATTGATGTCAACATGGCGACAACAATATGGGAAGCTTATTTGGTACACCATAAGTATTCTTTACTAATAAACCAATGTGTTGGTTTTTAAGTCCAAAATTCACTGCAAGAAAAGATATACTCTAATCTCGCAACCATGTTATCATGACTCATTTAGATAGCTATATCCAAGATCTTAAGAATTTTTGTCTCGAGAGCAGAAAGTTATGATTGACAAAGTCTAACTCTATACTCTACAATTGTTTCTCTTCTCTGCATATCAATGTGGAAGACTTTGTATTTTCTTAAGTAGAGCATAACAATGTCACTGTTCTAATTTAGGAGTCTCTATGATGGTAATGTGATAAGAAATTGATGTGATATCAGATCTAGAAGGTGTTTACTTTGAGAAGTGTATGTTGGTTTGGATTTTTTTTGTTTAGGTCCTAGTCTTGGTCGACCTAACATATGTCATGCATTAAGAAGACAAGATATATACTTTGTGAATGCTTTCTATAGATCTACACCGACTTGATATAATGCACTACATGGATAAAAATATTTTAAATCATATATGGTGTCGAAAATAGTGTTTTTAATTGTTTTGTTTTCATCTAATTAGGCTAACCTAATTGATGAATGAGATATACTTGCATATATATGTAAGACTCTTTGAAGGAGAAAGGAATGGGTGTGTGGTGTATGGAGAATAAGTGTAAAGGTGTGAATATGGGAAGGAGAAGGAAGAGAGGTGTGGTGAAGTGTGAAGAGGATTAATCTAGATGTTTGGATATGCAAGCCTAAATGATTTATCAATTGAGGATTAGAACAAATTTGTGAGAGACTACTATGAGAAGCAATAATTCTTATTCAAAGCTTCATTGGAACTAAACCCTACACATAGAAGGTGCATTCTATCAATTCATACTCTTGGCAGTGAGCCATAACTTTTGTATCTTGGCGGTTAGCCATCTTTTGTATTCAGGTTGTGAGCCTTTCAATGAGAATGAGTCCAGACAATGAGCCATGTAATACCTTGTATCTGAATATAATATATTGTGAGCTAATCCTCACTGTGGTTTTTTCCATTTTGGATTTTCCACATAAAAATCTTGGTGTTCATATGTGATGGTGCATTGTCTCATTTCCATGTTCTCTCTTGTTGATTTTGTCAGATATTTGATTATGTTTAAATATATTTTATTTGAATGGTTTTATGGAATACTGATTCACCCCCCTCTCAATATTCCATGTGTAATGGTTTAGGTTGGTTGAGTGGATTGGTTGTCATTATTGAGTGTTCCTAAGAGTGCATTTGTGAAGCATGGCATGGGATGTGTGGATTCATGCTTGGACACATGGAAATGCATTGGAGGACTTGATGCTTTAGAAGTGTTCATTGTACCTTTTGTATTTGCTTCATGGTTGATTAATATGATGGAGTATGGATACTTTTGGAGGTTGGGTTTTTCCCTCTTAAGGGTTTTCTCAAGGTATATCTTCTGTCATCTTTGATGGGTATGTTGTCTATTCTCTTGCTTGTGGATTATGAGTACTTATTTGCATAAATATCTCTTTTCGATGATGTGGAAACTATCATTAGATGGCTGCAAGTTTCCTTACAACGAATAGGTCCTCCTTACCTAGGACCTCCTTCTTTTTACATATTTGTAATGGGATTTTAGTAATATTTCACCTCCCCGAAGCTTGGTCCTAGAAAACTGTGCTAGGACCCATTCACCACTTTGGGCGAATGGGTCCTCCTTACTTAGGACACCCCTTTTTGAACTTATTTGTGGTGGGATTTTAATGATTTTGAATTCTAGATCTGATGTCATCTTGTGTTATTTGAATTTTGGGGTTAAACCTTAGATTTTGTATAAATACAAGGTTAATTCACATAGTCTCATCTAAGCTTTCAAGTATCCGAGCATTCTAGCCAACTTATGATCACAAGAGAATTTTCAAGATCATTTTAAGGAAATTCAAGGGCAGATTATCAAGGTTTTATTGTAGCAATTCAAGATCATATCATGTCAAAGGCATAGTACATTAAGCATGTTTTTGAGCTAGTGTGTTGATGTAGCATTGAAGATCCATTTGCAAGCATTTTTTCACATCCAATTCAAGATCAAGATCTACATTCTTCATAGCCACTTCATATTAGATTTTAGATTTACATTCTAAGACAACATCCAAGATATCATTGTTCATGTTTCATGTTCATGTTTCATTATTTCATCATAAGGTTTAATTACCTAAATGGGGTTTGACCAAGAAAAACTCCTATTCTCTAACAATCAACAATTTTTTCTCATCTTTGATGTGTGTAGATTTTTATGTTGAAGATCAAGTGGAGAACAAAAGTTGCAAAGTTGTCAAAGTTGAAAAGTCGTAAAGTTGCTATCTATATTGCAAGATCATGGAAAGTTGTCTACAAAATTTATTTCAGACTTTCAAAAGATGGTCAATTGAGAGTTGGAAGTATAGACATTGAAGAACAGAACCCAAAAGTCATTTTTCAGAAACCCTAATAGGGACCCATTCACCACTTTGGGCGAATGAGTCCTTAGTGACCTCAAAAGAACACTTTTTCAGCAAGGTACACATTGTTTCAGCCTCTTAAAATCTATCTTATTGTTATAACAGTTAGGATTGATTTATGATTGTTATTTATGCATTTTAGCCCACATAATTGAGTGAAACCTTACTAAAAAAAATAGTGGTTTATCATCTTGTTAATTCATTTTGTTAAAACCCCTACTATATTTTTCTTCAATTCACCACATAAATCTAGTGTTCTCATGTGCATGGTGTTGATTTGATTTAGTTTCTATTATTTGCTTTTCATGCTAAATCATTATAGTAGATTAAGGGTTAATTGAATGAATGTGGATCTGAATGTTTGTTAGTGTATTGAAGCTTTAAGGTACAACTGATTAACCCCCCGACCCCCCCTAGTTGTCTTGTGCATTCAACATGGACAACCAAAACTATAAAATTATTGATTATTACTTTTCTATTTGTTTTAGAAGTGATACTATAATCAATTTTGAACTAGGATGCACCAAAAAACAATCTCATCAATAAGTAGAAGGCATTTTCTACAGTATGTCAAATTATGATATTGCTAGTAGGATTCAACCATGTAGTTTTTCGAGTCAAACTCATTGGCCCATATTTCATGAATAGTGGTTCACAGGAACTCATCTCTCATGATAATGAATGGTCCACTTAGCACTGATTGCATCTATATAATGCTCATAGATGTGAAGCATTGGACCTTCCTAGGAGGTCACCCATCCCACTACTACTCCAACTCAAAACATATTTAACCATAAAATTTTCTCCAAAATTAAGTCTACTTAACTTGCAACCCCATTTACAAAGCCTTGAACAAATGTTATAGATTGTAATCCCAATAAAACAACATATAATTTTTTTTTAAGTATAAACTTTTTGCATTCAAATCATAAGAGTCTAGATATATTTCCAACGTTTTTGTCGGGCATTGGAGGACCCCAAATTTCATCGGAGTATTCTTCGCAAGTTCCAAGTTTGTCGTACACAAACGGGTTGGTCCATTTTGTTTTCTTTCACATGGTTTTACAAGAACAAATAAAAAAACAAGTCAATTTGGACAGAAGAAGATTTCAATTAGGGAATAACTTCTCTTTTCTGCGTAAGGAACGTGGTTGACGGGGAACGATCCAAAAATGCGTTTTCCCTGCACATTTTAAAATTCTACCCACGCGTTATCTGCTTCTTTCTCTTCTTCTCCACAACTTTAAAAATTCACACATTTAACAAACTTTTCAAAAGGCAAAGCCCAGAAGCAACGAGGAAAGAGGACTAGTATGCTGATCCTTTTAACAATACAGATTCCAGGAAAAAAAAAATTGCCCACTCTTTTGTTTTTAAATTCCCCCAGACCATCAGATCCTGTAAACTTATTACTACTTATTTAATTCTGAAAGACTCTAGGATTTGATAGTTATGGGAGGCTCTAATCCAACAGCTCAGTTGAGTGTGGATATCTCTTCCTGTAATGCTAGGAGTTGTATTTCAGACCATCTTATTACCCGTCATGCAGGTTTCGGTTCTCTTATACCTGCGGCTCCGGGAATTCAACATAACCAATCAGATGTCGAAGGCATGCACCATTTATCAAGGTAAAGAATTATTCCTGATTTTATTAGGGGTCCTAGTTCTATTGGTTAAAGCATTCTGTTACAGATATGAAGTCACGAAGTCTAGTCTTCCTCTCCCCAACATCACTCATGACATGAAAAAAATTGATAATAGTATGAGAGGACGTGTCTACCAATATCATTGATTACATGAAAAAAAAACTTAGGAGCACACTGCAGTTTATAGGAGGCTACCCTATTCCTCTAGTTTATATATATGTGTGTTCGTGTTCATGAAATTACTATCCTTATTTTAACATTAATAAAAATTCTCTTGGTTGGCACATATAATTGTTTTTAAAGGTCTGCAGCATCTGCCATTCCAGACAAGCAGCACACTTCTACCCAGATGACCATTTTCTATGGGGGAACAGTGACTGTTTATGATGATATTCCTCCAAACAAGGTACGCCTGTTTTATGGTTTGCATGCCATTTTCTACGTGGGAGTAAATCTTTTGCATGTTGTAAACTAGTTTAATGACGTAAGTTAGGTTTCAGGCACAGGCCATTCTGATGCTCGCAGGTGGTAAGATACACAACAATTGTAGATCGCACCATCCACCCACAAAATCAGTCCCCTTAATGATTTATAGCCAGTCCATTCCCAAGGTCTCAGGTAAGCACAAAACTCACATAGCGCAAGAAAAAAGAAAGTTTGCTAACATACTGTTGGTGGTGAATGATATCTTGGTTGAAATGAACATCAGATCTCCCGCTCGAGAAGAAGAATTCTATACAACGGTTTCTCCAGAAGCGCAAAGAGAGGTATGTTATAGTTCAAAATTATTGCTTCTTGATAGTATGAAGATCTTAATTTTAATATATTGTGGAATATATGCAATGTTTGTGCAGGCAGAGGGCAAAAGCTCCGCATGCAACACAAGCAAATCGAAGGGCAAGTCGAATAGAATTCATTAAACACTGAAATAAATCATTGGCTGAGTTGTATACTCCCGTTGTTTAATATTCCTGCCAATGAAATAAAACACCCGTACATATGTCTCTGTATTAATTTCCAAGCTTGCTTGGTAAATATCAAGTTTTTGTTGAGAAACACTGCTCGGAGAAAGTTTTGATGGTCTTTTAGTTCACAATAAAGTTGTGCTTAACCATTTAAGTGTGTAATGGTTTTTTTTAATTCCTTGCTTATCAATCACTGTACGCTTGCTCTGAGGAGACTGCAAATTGATGTACGTGGGAAGCATAATTTTGTCCTCTGTTATCACAATATGTTTCACGTTGCATGACTTTAAAAGATACACTTCTATATGTGTATATATATTATTATGAACATCATATATAACAATGTCAATTTACAACATTTAAAAAATTGATAATATAAATTTAGAATAAACATCTTAAATCTATCAAAAATCATTTTTTTTTAATCTAACATTATATAAGAAAAGTTATTTATACAGATTAAAATGTAAAATTATGTTTTATCTTTAAGATATTTGTTTTTCTATTTTAAATTAGATTATTAAATAATACATTCTAAAATATAATTATATACATTTCAAAAATTGAACTTAATTAATTTTGAAATAAAAACAATGTATCACATTCTAAAATTTTATTCATCTCATTTGTATCACTAAATTTAAAATTCTTTTAAATAAGCTTCTCACAAGTTAGAATATTATTTGACTAAGGAAAAGACCAAATTTTGGAGTTCGTAGCTTACAACTTTCATGATATCATCAAAGGAATGAATTTGTGTGATTTTAAAAGATACCCTCCAACTACTAATAATTATTTTAAATGTTTTCTATTTCTTGAAAAATAATTGACTTATATCTTGAAATATGTGTGATTTTGATGCTAAGCATGAATTAGTCCCATTTATATCCTATTTATCTATATATTAGACTTACTATCAAAAAATAAATTTTGGGGTCAATGGTTGAGGCACATGGTTTTGAGACACATGGTTTTGTTAAATACAATAGTTGTATTTGTGTGAATTTGAATTTATAAAAATAAGCACATGTTTAGTGGTTGGGGTTGGTTAGTTGGCTATCATAACCTTTAAGGTTGGTTGCCATTTGTATTGAGCTCTCTTATGGAGTGCACATGTAAAGTATGACATGGGATGTGTGGCTGCATGGTTGCCCATTATGCTTGTATGCATGGAAGATTCATTGGAGGAGTTTGATATTTCATAAATATTCATGTATACTTTGTAAGTGCATTGTAATGTTTCATTTTTGAATAATACACTGAGTGTGGATACTTTTGGAGGCTTTTTTTTTTCCTCTAGGTTTTTTATCTTTGCATTATGGATATTATAAACATGTTTACATGATTTTTTTATAGGGTAATATACGAAGTGGTTTGATTGAACTAGTAATTTCCTAACAAGTGGTATCAAAGACATGGTTGTGGTTGAGGGAGCTAAGAGATCCTATTATACCCATAATTTTCACTACCTAAACATAACACAAACTCAAAAAAAAATTGCAACATGAGGAAAGATAGATTTGGGAAATTTTCCCTTAGCATATTTGATGGAATCAAGTTTATGATGTCATCATATATATGCACCACACATAGTGTGAGGGAGAGATAGGTGTACACAAAAAGTCTAGGTAACACTCTATCTCAAATTCCAAACACGAGGCAATTTAATATATGTAAGGATGAAAATAATTTATAATTGTTGAAGACTTTCAAGGTTGACGAAGTTTAAACCCGAGGTTACAGTACTAAATTATACTTATAAAAAAAAGGGTACTATGATTTAAACAATTCTTTATCAACATTTGTCTAATACATAATAATCAAAAATAATAATCATACATTTATATATTACAAAAACATATAATTTTAGGGCTATAAAAGGTAAACATGATGATCAACTCAATACTCACAATGATTAAATTTTAACAACTAAATTAATGTTATAATAATATGCACTATTGGATTCCAATCTTAATCTTAATTCAAAATGATTTTTAATTTGATATTTTACCTATGATGTTATTGATAAAAGTTCAATGATGAAAGATAAATCTAAAGGAATTTTAGAATATTATTGATTCTAAGAGTTTAGTGCATTGTTTTTTTTTTTTCAATCATTCATTCACAAGTTCAATTGTAAAGATTGTTTCATTTCTCTAAATTACTATTTTTCAAACATTTCCAACTTGTGAATGGAAAACAAAAAATGGTTTTGAATTTTACTTCAATTAAATTAAAAATAATTAGTTTCCTAACTAGAAACTAACTCTCAACTACTTGATTTCTTTTAAATATTGATTCCTATATTTTTTTTCCATTTTCATTACAACTCATACTAGATTTCATATTTATCTACAATGGATCGTTTATTTTGTTGAATTTCTTATTGATTACTTCTAGTCTTGTCACTTTGTTAGATACAACTACCTCATCATAATGGACAAATATATATCCTAGATTATAGTAATTTTATATAAACCTTTAGTGTATAATAAATATATACTACCCATATATAAAGATATTACATCACCTAGAAATATGACATCAAGATAAAAAATTAATTCTCATTAACAATGTAGATTTCAATGACTTAATATTATAGAGATCCTCACACAAGTTGAACTAGGATGGAACTTGTCATGGGCCTACAAATGTTAAGTAACTTAGCAGATAAAATATGTATTTGAACAAAAAATTAGTATTTCTTTGTATGTTTTACGCATGGTTCAAGAAAGTAAGAATCAATGTAGCACATAATTCAATCCAAATAACAACCGTATAAAATGACTGTGAAAGATATTAAACATCAATATGAGAAATGAGGGTGTTTCCATCATTCATAATGGCTTGTCATTTACAAGCTAAGACCAATAAATCAAAGAAGACACTATAATATATAATATCAATTTAAGTAACTAGACCTAAAACTCAACAACTATTTTGATTGAAAATATTATTAGAGGATATTCACTTGAGCATATTAATATGCGTTTTGTGTAAAGGCTAGTTTTAAAAAAACTCAAGTATAGTCCTATGAAAATTATGAAAGCAAGTGAATTATTTGTCAAAATTCCTCAAGAAATATTAACCTACAATATAGGTGTACAATTTGTTTGACCAATGTTTTAAGGAAATTTCAAGTGTAAGGAGACATAAGAATTGTTGGATTCAAAATACCTTCAATAGTAGTGGTTATGTGGAATTCCACAAATGTGAGATAAACTATAAATGAATAAGTAGAAATTAATTTGGGAACATTTTTAAAAAAATCATGAAATTCAAGACTTCCAAGACCTTTCCAAGGTGCAAACACATTGATCTCATTTTACAAAAGAGGTTGTACTCACATAATTATAGTCTAGAGTAAAATTGTCATACCTTAATCAAAACATAGTATTATTCTATCTTCAAATATGAAAAAGGAAGAAGACTTAATTTTTACATAAACTAGAAATTATTTTTAAGGTTTTTCAAGGGATCGTGAGAATAAAAAGGTATAAAGGTCTATATAACAGTCTTTCAAAAATAATAATCACAAAACTATCAACTATGTTTATTCCTAAAACATGACATTCATATTATTTATATCTAACATTTAACGAGTTTATTAAATATTAAAAGGAGAACAACATATCCAAAGATTAGCTTAACTTGGTTGACCAATAATAAATTGTGATTAAAACATTTTTTCCTCTATGTCAAGCAATAAACTATTACAAAACAATCTTATAGAATTAATCGTACAAAATGGTAAATATGATATTTAAAGATTTTCTCAATTAATAATATCACAACAAAATATCCAAAACTTGTACACCAACCTAGATTATCAATTGAAATTTATTAACATTGGCACCCTCTTTCACAAACAATAAATAGTCCTATATATTCGATCAATATAATGATTGACACATGGCTAGGAGATAAATTTTAAAGGGTTTTTCTATAACAAATATTTGTATGACATATCTCAAAACTTGGCCAACCCAGTTGACCCATTAAAAATTATGATTAAAATAACATTTCCCTTTATTTCAAACAATGAATTTTCCCAAATGATAAAACATCAAAGTGTACAAATTTTAAATCCCGCAGTCACTGAAAAAGTAACCCTTCTACTTTTTTTGGCTTGTTCAGGCCCTCCTTGTGATTTTGGCTTAATGTTGCCTTGATTTAGTGTTGTAATGTGGCTGAAACATTCACATTAATTCTTGGGCCCTTGTAACACACTTTCACACTTTCCTAGTGTTTAATCAAATAGTAAAGCTTAATAAATCTATTTTTAATCAAAATCAACAGTAATCTTGCCTTATTTGGAGTGTTGTAAAGTGTTGTAACACACTTTCACATTTTTGTAGGCTTGTCAATAATAATTGGGCTTTCTTATGCCTTAATTAGCCCCATTTTTCATTCACAAGCCTCATTTATTACATCTTTTCAAGGATAATCTTGACACCAATCAATACCCAATCATAATTCAGATGTTTCTAGCTTGTGTGGCCCAAATTTAGGGATCTAGGACTCATTTTCCACCTCGAACAAATGGGTCCCATCTGGATCTTTTGGCCTCAAACCAATTTTCAAACATTTCTAAGCACCTTTCATTTTTAGTCCCATACATTATTCCTGATGGGACTCATTCACTACCTTGGGCGAATGAGTCTCGTGTGGACCAAATTCAAATTTAATTCAAATTTCTAGCAGTATTTTATTCTCCTAGATCTGATGTCAGCTTGTAGTGTTGTAATTTCAGGAATTCTTGCATAATCAAGTATAAATACAAGGTTCTTTCACTCATATTCAACACCTAGCATTCAAGAGAGTTCACAAGAGAATTTGAACATTCACAAGAGCATTCAAGAGTTTTCAAGGGAAAATTATCAAGAATTTTAGAGTAGCATTCAAGTGCCAATCATCATGTCAAAGATTCTATCTATCATGTTTTTTATTGTGCTAACAATTGTGATGCAGGGTTTATGATTCAAGCAAGTGTTTCAAGCAAGATCAATATCAATCAAGCAAGAGTCAAGAACCACATCCATTGCAACCATTTCAAGCATAATTGTAGCACCTTATTGCTAGGGTTTGTTGAGTTGCAACATTATATTTTTTTCATTCATCATTCTCCATTCATATTTTCTTTCATTTCAAGGTTTAATTACCAACAAGGGGTTTGACCAAGGAAAACCCCTATTCACTAACCCCACAACATTTTCTCCTCTCCTTTTTGTGTGATTTGTAAATTCAAGTTGCATATTTCATAAGGAGCAAGATTGGAGAAAAGATGTCAAGTGACCAAAATTTTCATAGTTGTCATCAAGCCTTGGAGAGACTTGGAGAAGACATGCAGGTGGCAATTTACAGTTTCGGATCCGAAAACCAATCAAGAAGAGCAAAGTAGACTAAGAGTAGTAGAATCGGGTTCAGAACTTCTAGAAAAGTAGAAGTGGACTGATTTACCACAAGTGGTGAATGAGTGCCACTATACAAGCCTGACAAAGATTTTTACAAATCTGGACACCCTTTTGGTAGAAACCTGTTCCCACATATTTTCCCATAAACTGGGCTAATTTTTCTAGCTTAGCGAATGAGTCCTAGTCAGCCTTGACAATATATTTTTCAGTTATTTAGACCTCCATTCTACCTTCTTCAATATCCCAAGTGCACACTTTTTGTTTTACAATTTTTTGTTGCATTTTGTTTGTCTTTCTAGGTCATTTAGAGTTAGTTTGCATTCAATTAGGGTTTTTCATTTCATATTACATTTCATTATCTTTTCCAAGTCCAAACTTGGTGGTGAACCCCTCATTAGATCACATTCAAACCCTAGGACATCCCTATTGCAAGATCTCTTTCTCTTTTGCATTGAGATCTTTAGGGTTATCCTTGAGTGGAATATCTTTGAAAATGGGTGTGATAGCACTTAATCAATGCTTTCCCCCATTTTAATAGGTTCCATTTTGGTGAACCTGTATTTAGTACATATAATTTTGATTTGGAGTGCATCTTCATCCTATATATTTAGCTTGCATTAACATTGCATTAAGGTTTGCATTGGTTAATTTGCATTCTAGGGTTTCAAATCTTGCATTAGTGAAAGCTCATTTAGCTTTCATTTTTTCACTTAATTTAATTCAAAATTATTCAAAAACTACATTTACATCTTAGAAATAGATCAAAAAACATAAAAAACATAAAATCCAATTCTAAAATTCTAAAAAAATTCAAAAACTCACCACTAGGACTCATTTGCCACCTTGGGAAAATCAATTGCTTTGTACATTTTGCACTACATTTTCTAGAATTTACAATTTACTTTCTGAGTTTCTATTTGTTGTTATTACTTTTCTATTTCAATTTCCAGAATTTTAGTTATAAGCATTTCAATGTTCTTAGCTTACACTACATTTGCATTCACCCTGCATTTAGTAGCCTTTGCATGAGTATTTGGTGTCCTATTGATAATATGGTGGTGAGATGAAGTTCAAGAATCATGTCATCCTGTGATAGCACAATATTTGTGGATCTTGGGTTGTCTAGCTCTTTTGAACTCATGGTATTGACATTAGTACACTAGATATGGATAATACCTTTAACACCTCTTTTCCTTCAAGTATTATGCAAACTGAACCCACAAGAAAATGTAATTCACATTCATGAGGACCTAGCACACCTACAAAATCAAGTGCAAAATGACAACATTTCAACTACTTCCATCCCTACTATAGATAACATTCATCGCATACTTGAAAGTGAAGAAGGCTTGAGCTTGTGAAAAATATAGTGCAAATATTTGGAAAACATCTCACCTCAACCACTAGTTGTCCTTTGCCAACAAGCAATGTTACAAGTCAAGGAGGAACTCAAATTCCTCCTCCCACAACAATAGCCTCAATACCTACCTATACCAACCCTCAAGTCACAACAACAATGCAACAAGTTAGTAATGGGATTCCTTCCCTAGGTATTCCTACTAGCATCCCTAGTTCCTATGTGGCATCGCAAGTTATATCTCCTACCACCTTACCACCTATAAGCATCACATTCACTTGTCCTACGAACACATACACTCCTTCCCCACTTTCCCTTCCATCTCATAACATGAACAATGACCCACTCATAGCTCAACTCTTCCAAACTGTTTCATCCCTTCAAAAACAAATTTCCACCATAAACCAAAATCAAAATGGCCCACCCACATATTATTTCAAAAGAAAACCATTTTCCTTGGAGATATTGTGAACACTGATGCCATAAGGTGTAGAGGTGCCTAGATTTGAGAAATATCAAGGGAAGGGGGATCCTTCTAACCATGTTAATGCTTATACTTCCTTATGTAGTGACTTTTTCCTTCATGATGAATTGTTGGCAAATCTTTTTCCTAAGTCCTTGAAAGATACTGCCTTGGAATGGTTTTCTTCTTTATCGAATAACTCAATTCATTCATTCAATGAACTTGTTGATGCATTTTTAAACCATTTCCAAGTGCATATGACTCCCATGATGACCTTGGCCGATTTGATGAGATGCAAGCAAAAAGAAGAAGAAAAGATAACCCATTTTATCTCATGCTATCAATTGCTTTATTCCCAAATCGATGTCAAGGTCCCCAACCCTCATCTCCAAAAGATGTTCATAGAAAATTTACAAAGTGAAATTTAAGAAAAGCTCACCTTGATGAAATTCCCATCCTTCATGCACTTGTGTACTACCCTCCATGGTTATATAAATTTGGTTAGTAGTCGAGATACAAAGTTCACTTCTAGCCGAATTGAGAAATCTAAGCTTGCAAACCAAAATAATTCTCAACCTTTTAGGAAACAGAATAAAGGATTCCATTAATTTAATCCCCCTCAACAAACAACTTACAATTCCAATAACCAAGTAGTTGCTATCAAAGCCACAATACCCTTTATCTATGGAGACTTGAAAAGACAATTCACTCCCTTACCCGATACCCTTCATAACACAATGTCCCAACTGTTAAACAAGAAAATGATTACCTTGCCTCCTGTCAAAACACCCGACCCAAATAAGCCTAAATACCCCCAATCTTTAAATCAAATTCTTATTGCCACTATCACTAACAAAATGGACATGACACAAAACATTGCAAGCATCTTAAACATCTTGTGCAAGACCTCATTGATTCCAGCCATCTATCTGTTGGAGGTGTTAGTGATCAAGGAAATAATTTTGTTTCCCCTCCTAACCAAAACTTGCAAATTTTCACCAACCCAATGCCAAAACATAATATTTAATTCATCAAATATAGTGAAACTACAAAGAATGATGTGATGAATGTTGACATAGATGATGATAACAATGATTATATTCAACATGATACTATCACTAACAATCCTATAGATGAAATGGTAGGGGTGATAGACGTCATGATACTATCATAAAGGCAAAAATAATAGTCCTCTTGACATTACTTTTTCCTCTAAGGATATAATTAAACATGCACCAGATGGTCCTCTCTACATAGTTGGTCATATCTATGACAAGCCCACTAATGGGATACTAATAGATCCCACCTGTGGAGAGAATGTGATCACCAAGGAATTCTTACTTTTGAATGAGCTCTATCAAGATATATATGATAAACCAAAAGCATGGATCAAGACACACAATGGTTTTGCTTGCCCTACGATTGGATCAACCACCTTATCATTGAAAATAGGACCAAAAACATTAGATGTCACATTCTCTATCATCCCATAGTCAGACCAATTTTGTGTGAAGCTAGGCCACCCTTGGCTTTGCTCCATGAAATTTTTCCCTTCGGTTGTGCATAAATGTTTAAAGTTTCTCTTTGACAACGAAATATTCACTATTCACCATAGTGGCTTCAACCCTTTGTCATCCAAAGGAAATTTTTCCTTAGATGCCTTTTGGCTCGAGCCCATGGAACCTATAAATCCATGAGAAGACTTCTTTTTCCTATCCTACCAAAAATTCAAAGAAAAGAAAATAGTTGAATTGTCTCTCCGAAACATGTCCCCATCGACCTCTCAACCTACCATCCTTGAAAAAACCATGCTTGAACCTAAAGAAGTCCCAAACAATCAAGACCAGCCTGAGATAGAACTTTCACCTACATCTTACAAATGACCAAGAGATAATGAAAAAAACCCTGTCACACCTCCTAGAATAAAACAATTATACAAAGTCAAAGAGAAAGTGGTTGAACAACCTCTCTAGGTTCCTTCCATTCCTCCCCTTCAGGAAGAAAAGAAACCTATGGTTGATCAACCCACTCCTACACAAACACAACTTGAAAAAAAACTAAAAGAAACATAGGTGCTAGAGAGCGTAGGCATATATTTTGTGCCCTTGCTAGTAGGTTACATGACGAATTAAATAAAGAAAATCAAGATCCAAACCTGGCTGAAGCAATGCATGATGACTCTACCCTTGCCCCACAACAAAAAAATCCAACATAGCAACCACAACAAGATTTTAAATCTTCTATGGACCTTATCCTTTGCCCTCCTATTGTGATTAATTTGGATGATGATGATGAGGTTGCTAAAATTGATGAAGAGGTGCATAATGAACTAAATACATTGTTTTCCTCTTCCATGAGTTTAGATGACAAATCTCCTACAAAGAGTGTTGAACCTGGTACTTCCCCTAGTTTGGAACTTTCTCTTGTCCCTTTATATTTTCCCACCTTCGGTATACAACAAACATGATTGGGAGGTGGATGACATGCTCATAGGTTGACTCACATGTGCCTTACTAATATTTTGCATTATTTATTTTTCATTTTCTTTTGTGTGATTGCATGTGCATAGTGTGATCCCCCATGATGTTATGTTTGATGTTTTATCTCTCTTTGTGGCATTCCTCTATTTGTACCTTAATTCTTCTCTATGTCATCAATCTTTTACTTTTCACTTTTCACTCTTTTCCTTTGTCTTGTGTTTTCCTTTTAGGGATGATTCAAGGCATCAAGACACCCATGTCTCTTCCATGTTGACCCAAAAGGATTTTTTTTCTTTTTCCTTTTCATTTTCTCTTTTTCTCTTTTGTCTTGTGTTTCCCTTTTGGGGATGATGCAAGGTGTCAAGACATTCATGTCCCTTCCATGTTGACCCTAAAGGTTTTTCTTTGTTTCGCTCTCTTTGTGTCATTCTTCTAGTTTTATATGTATTTGGGGGATAATGACAATTTTGAGCTCTCTAAGAACATTAAAGCAAAGAACATACTGACCCCAAATCCATAGATCCCTTATGTGTTTGGTGTTCTCATTTTGGGGGAAACCCCTCTCTTTTCTTTTTCTCTTACATGACATGGCTTTACTTGGAAACATATGACTTGGCATAGTTGGCTCTCATGTCTTCTTTTCTTGTTTGCATTTATCATTTTCTACTTTAAAGTAATTGCTCACAATATGGTGTTTAACAATTTCTTTAAAGTGGGGGAATACATTGGAATTATTCTTTTGCATTTTTATTTTTCATGGTTCTCGGTGCAGTGTTCTTATTTCATACGATGTTTTTTTCGCTTTGTGGATGAAATTAGGTGTGATGTACTTCAAGAGTGTGATCTATCTTAGCATATTACATTCCTTTTAGTGGCTTGATGCAACACGCTGCATACCCTAAGGTGTGAATCTTCTATTCTTTGATTGGTCCTCTCTTGGAGACATTAGACACAATCTTCCCTAAGTTAAAGACCTCGCATGAACTAAGAAAGGCTCCCTTGAACATTCTTTGCATGTTTCATTTTGCATTTGTTGTTATATGGCCACCTTGCATAATACATCTTGCATGCCTGTAGATCCATCATGTTTTTTCATGAGCTCCAAGCATACGAAGTTTTGCTTGCCTCATTGAAGCTCAAAAATCATTTTTGTGTGGCACCTTATTAAATTTATCAGGGGGTCTAACTTTGGTATGGTTTAAGTGAGAAGCCTGATCGAGGCATGACTTTCCCCATAGTTGCTTGTGTGTGTGTGAGTGCATACCAACCATGAGTGTATGTGTCTCACCTTTTAGGACTTCTCACCTAGTGGACAACCTGAAGTTCCATCGCGTTAGGGTGAGTACATGGTTTTCAGACAAATAGTCTAGATCTGATCCACATCGTGATGGAAAAATGGTCGAAGCTTGATCTGGTTCTCTTTTATCTTTTACCTTTTTCTCTCTTTCATCTTTGACAGTGTATTCTTGTGCTTTTTTGTTTCTCTTTATATCATTCACATGTGTATTCCTTTGTGCCTATGTTGATTTTCCATGAGATCTTGATCCTGGGGGCTTGATCACCTCTCTTGATCATTATCTCATCTTACTGGAATTAGCACATTTGAACCCCTCTTGACATTTGATTGTCTACTTTAGTGTGATTTTGAAGCAAGTTCATCCTCTCACTAAAGTGGGGGCTAGATGTAGTCACCAAAAAAGTAACCCTTCCACTTTTTTTGGCTTGTTTGGGCCCTCCATGTGATTTTGGCTTAATGTTGTCTTTATTTAGTGTTGTAATGTGGTTGACACATTCACATTAATTCTTGGGACGTTGTGAACTAATGGATTTTAATGGCACCCTGCTAAAGTGTTGTAAAGTTTTGTAACACACTTTCCTAGGGTTTTATCAAATAATAAAGCTTAATAAACCTATTTTTAATCAAAATCAACATTAATCTTGCCTTATTTGGAGTGTTGTAAATTTTTGTAACACACTTTCACATTTCTCTAGGCTTATCATTAATAATTGGGCTTTCTTATGCCTTAATTGGCCCCATTTTGCATCCACAAGCCTCATTTATTGCATCTTTTCAAGTATAATCTTGACACCAATCAATACCTAATCATAATTCAGGTGTTTTTGGCTTGTGTGGCCTAGATTTAGGGATTTGGGACTGATTTTCCACCTTGGTTGAATGGGTCCCACCTGGATCTTTTGGCCCCGAATCAATTTTCACACATTTCTAAGCACCTTTCATTTTTGGTCCCATATATTATGCCTAATGGGACTCATTCACCACCTTGGGTGAATGAGTCCCATGTGACCCAAATTCAAATTTAATTCAATTTTTTAATGATATTTTATTCTCCTAGATCTGAAGTCAGCTTGTAGTGTTGTAAGTTAGGGAATTCTTACATAATCAAGTATAAATACAAGGTTCTTTCACTCATATTCAACACCTAGCATTCAAGAGAGTTCACAAGAGCATTTGAACATTCATAAGAGCATTCAAGAGTCTTCAAGGGAAAATTATCAAGCATTTTAGAGTAGCATTCAAGAGTCAATCATCATGTCAAAGATTCTATATATCATGTATGTTATTGTGCTAACAATTGTGATGTAGGGTTTATGATTCAAGAAAGTGTTTCAAGCAAGATCAACATCAATCAAGCAAGATTCAAGAACCACATCCATTATAGCCATTTCAAGCATAATTTTAGCACCTTATTGGTAGGGTTTGGTGAGTTGCAACATTGTCTTTTGTTAATTCAGCATTCTTCATTCATATCTGTTTTCATTTCAAGGTTTAATTACCAACAAGGGGTTTGACCAAGGAAAACCCCTACTCACTAACCCCACAACATTTTTCCCTTTCCTTTGTGTGTGATTTGTAGATTTAGGTTTCATATTTCATAAGGAGCAAGATTGGAGAAAAGTTGTCAAGTAATCAAAATTGTCAAAGTTGTCATCAATCCTTGGAGAGACTTGGAGAAGACATACAGGTGGCAATTTATAGTTTCGGATCCAAAAACCAATCGAGAAGAGCAGAGTAGACTGAGAGGAACAAAATCAGGTTTAGAACTTCTAGAAAAGAAGAAGTGGATTGATTCGCCACAAGTGGCAAATGAGTCCCACTATACAGGCCTAGCAGATACTTTTATAGATTTGGACAACCTTTTGGTAGAAACTTGTTCCTGCACATTTTCCTAGAAACTGGACTGATTCGCCTAGCTTAGTGAATGAGTCCCAGTCAGCCTTGACAACAAATTTTTTAATGATTCAGACCTCCATTCTTCCTTCTTCAGTTTCCCAAGTGCACACTTTATGTTTTATATTTTTTTGTTGCATTTTGTTTTTCTTTCTAGTTCATTTAGAGTTAGTTTGTATTCAATTAGGTTTAACATTTCATATTACATTTCATTATCTTTTTTGAGTCCAAA
>VDFB02085833.1:0-12750 GCA_007258455.2 Sequoia sempervirens
CACCCTATTTTGAATTGGTTTGCGCGGTGCTACCAATGTCAAATCCAAGTTGATTGCCTTGTGCAATTCCTATTCTCTGCGGTTGCAAAAAATACTTTCAAAGACTTGGCACCTGGCCTTGCAACGCTCCAACCCACTTAGCTGACACCTTCACACCTCTAGCCAATGGATTCGCCTCCTCGCTTCCTCCACTTGACTCAGTCTCCAACTCTCCTTGAAGACCCACCTATGACTTCTCTTCGAGCTCAAACATTCAGCATACTTTCTCTAGACTCCACTTTTGCTTTTCAGTGTCACAACTTCTTCTCATCGAGCCACTCCAGTTCCTCGTGTCATAGGACTCCATGGGATCACCCTGCGCCCATTCATATCCAAAACACTTCCACCACGAGTGCAACTCAACTTACGCTTGTTGATCCACTTACTCTGTTCCATGTATCCCTAGATACTCTGCCTCTTCATTCCCACCTCCAAGATGGTTCTACTAAAAACCCACCTGAGTCTGCCTTGGTACCTTCCAAAGACACCCTTTTCTGCATTACTTCACCCATACTGAGCAGCCCCAAACTCTGTTGTGTTTCTTTTGCATGCCCATTACACTGCCTCTTGGAACACCTCGCGCCCATAGGAAATTCTACAAACTCTGATCATGGATCATAGCCTTCGCTACCTATACTATAGAACTGTTCTTTCTTTCAGCAACTCCATTTTGCTAAGGATTGTACGGAACACATAACTCCCTCTTGATCCCTACTTCAATACAGAAATTACAAAATCCTGCAGAATTGTATTCCCCTCCATTATCTGATCTCAGAACCTTAATCCTCATCCCGGACATGTTCTCTACTTATGCCTTGAATTCTCGAAATCTATCAAGAACTTCCTCGGACTCCTTAGATGTCAAGAAGTAAATCCAAGTCTTCTAGGAATAATCATCGATGAAAGTCACCTAGTACCGAAATCCACTTAGTGACGCCACAGACATCGATCCACACAAATCAGAATGGATAAGATCTAAGATCCCCTTGGATCTATCACTGCTCTGGAAGGAACTCTTGGTATTCTTACCAAGTGTGCATCCTCTGTAGGTGCCATCATGCTCTACACTGAGCTTCGGAAGATGTGTTTGCAAGAAATAGCTCTCAGTAACAAACACTCCTATGCCATAGCTCACTCAGACTGATAGAGCCATGAAATAATGCCTGAATTAGTCGAATCGACAATCTGTATAGACTCTCCTGACGAATACCAATCACACGAGCTGAATTTATGTTGGAGTTCTTGGGCCATGCAAGAACCTTTCCTTTAGAGAAGGCAACCTTGTACCCTTTGTCCTCCAATGCTGAAATGGACAAGGTTCCTTTTTTTTTATCCCTGGTACAAACACTACATCACTCAATTGAAGAGGGATACCCAAATCAAGCTGGAAGGAAGTGGCTCCAGCTCCCTTTACAGCATAACTAGCATCATTTCCAATCATAAGCTATAAATTAGACTCTTTCTCTACTAAGTCTGTAAGATGCTCTTTGTAGCCTGTGATGTGATGTGAAGCACCACTATCTATCAATCAAGTATCACTGTCAGTTGGTACATTACTTGAAGGAGTGGAGATGAATAGGAATCCTTTTGAATCGTCTTTTGAGTGTCTTGACTCCTAAGATGTCTCTTCGTCAATGTCGGCTATAGAAACATGCTGCTTTAACTTTAATTTACAATCTCGGGCATAGTGGCCATAATTGTCACACCTGTAGCACTGAATATGAGAAAGATCCTTCTAATTCTTCAATCAAATTGCGGTAGCTCAGATCATTACTTGGAAAATATCAAACTCAGATATCCTTCAAACAACAAATGACGAATTGACTCTTGTTATTAATATATCTAGCACCAATGAAAACACTCAAATCTCAAGAATGGAATCGAATTAACTTTGGTTTCAGATCACAAAGTCGGTATGGTCCCTTCTCAAATGTGATCACTTCAATTGACCGTTGGCCTATTCCGAAGACCCGTAGGCTACTCAGATGGTGAAATTAGGGTTTCCTATTTTTGTGGAGGTTGTTGCTTGAAGTTTGGAATTTGGATTGCATATTCTTTCTGGGTTTTCAAAGAGCTTCATAGTGGTATAGTTCATTTGGTGATTTGAGTAACTTCATGAATTTACTATTTTTAGTAAATTTTATTTCTAGCAGTAGTCCTATTGGCTACAGTGCAGTTGGCTCTCGTCTTCAACCAGTTCAGTTGGTAATTTGATTTTTGGCCTTTGGATGCATTTTTTGGAGAGAAGTTATTTTCATAGTATAATATTATATTTTGATATTATAACCCCTTGGCCTAGCATTACAACTTTATGTTGTTTTAAAAAGGGGGACTTTATGGGTGAAATGTCTCATCAGGAGTTAATTTATATTTTAAGGCAAAATTAAAGGTTGGAGAAGTGGGACGCCCACTTGAGGGAAAAAGATTATTTTTTATAAAATGAAATATTACCTTATGTGAAAAAGGATGCCACCTTTGGAGGGAAATGAGTTGAAGTCAAATTTGAAATTGGGCACCCTTTTTGAAGCTTCTAGAAGATTCTCCTCAAGTCTATATATATATAGGCCTCAGCTCTTCATTTGTTCATCTTTTGTCTACCATACTGTTATGCTGTTGAATTGTCTTCAGGCACTCGCTTCGAGGAAAGCACACCTCCTAGCAATGGCTCATCTTCTTGCTTGAAAGATAGCAACTAGTTGAGAGATAGTTTGTAATAGGTTTGTCTTGCATTTTCAGTTGAGTATCTTGCATTTTGGAGTTTTAGTTTTCATTTTCTGTCTCATTTTGGAGTAACTGAATATCATAGCTGATTGTAAGTTTTGCTCATATCTCACGAAATAAAAATATTATTGTTCTAGGCATTGCATCAATCTTTTTCTCTATGTAGGGCAACCATTCAAGCAAATTTGCAGATTTTTTTATGAACTCTATGATTTTATCAAGGCAAATCGCCCTTTCTTGAGGGCCTTATCATTCTGGTCTGCCTGGCAAGTGTTTAGAAAAAAAAAATACTTCAATTTGTCAGCTGTTTCTTTGTCTAAATTTCATTGCCATCATCTTAGCTTTCGTTTGCATCAAGTCTCATGTCATTCTGGCAAGTATTGAGTGAGTTGTGAGTATTTTGGTGAGTTCTAGTGTTGCTGATTACTTCATTTCAGTCGCTGGTCTGTCATATCAGTCTTGGATAAATGCAAATTTGTGAGGAGTCTGAGTCTAGAGAGGTTTGTTAAGTATTGAGGAAGTCTTATATATTATTGCAGCATTGAAGAACTTGAATTACTGGGCTTTGGCAAGCATTCTAACATATTGTAAGCTGATTAGTAGTACTATCAGCAATTCTCCTCTCTATCTTTCATTTACTTTATTGTACTTCCCGCTGCATAAGTGGAAGAGGCTGGCTTGCCGCCTATTTACTTTCAGTTAGTAGTTGTAGGGACCCTCTGACCATATGCTCGCCATCACTCGGCGCCATCCTTGGTTAGAGTTACTTCAGCTCATCTTGCATTAGATCCTATGACCATATGCTCGTCTGTCATAGATGCATTCTTGGTTAGAGTTCCCTGCATTAGATCCTCTGACCAAATGCTCACACCTTGCCCACATCGGGATCCTGGTGTACATCCTGGTTAGAGTTGCTTTCCGTATTGTTTTGGTTTAGAGCTAACCTTAACGGGTGCGTGTTGATTGTAATTTGTAATTGAAAAACAAAAAAAAATTGTTCAGTTCATTACAGTGGTATCAGAGACATGATTCTGCCAACCTGTGCCCTACAGTGATTCAGTTGTCAGATGAGTGACAGTGTTTGTAGATACTACACCAGAAGTCAGGCCAAAAAACGGCAGTCACAGTTTCCACCAGTGCCAGAAGCAGATACTTTTTCAGAGGCTTTGAGAGAAACAGGGAAAGCAGTAGATACTGGTAAAGCAGTTGAGAACATGTCAGACAGTCATAAGCAGGCCATGGATGAGAGAGATGAAAGGATGGAAAAGAAGTTTGATGGGATGATTGATATGATGTCCCGTTTGCTTGCACGAATGGACCATGCTATAGGAGAAAACAGTGGAGTCAATGGGAACAATGGCAATGGAGGGAGCAGAACTATTGGTCAGCATGAGGCCACCTCTAGAGGATCAGCTTCTAGGCCACTTTTTCCCATATTAACTCAAAGGGAAGAACCACAAATCGAGGCCACTCCTAATCTCGTGGATGATGCAAGACAGGCCTACCTGGAGTATGTCACCTTAGCCCCTGATCTTAGAGACCATTGGTCCTTTGATCAATTCATGAACCACAGGAGCAGAAAAAATGGTGGAAGAGTTGATAACCGTACTCATATGGCTCCTAGAACCAATTATCAACAAGCCCTTGGGAAGGTGTTATTAGCTCACTTCGATGGAAGTGATAAGTGTTCAGCAAGGTCGTGGGTTCAGAAGTTAGACAACTACCTTTCACTTTGTCCCATGCCAGAAGAAGATGCCATCAAGTTTGCAACACTACATTTGGAGGGAGCTGCCCATGAGTGGTGGTACCATGGTTTGGTCACGCTTGGCCACAACCTCATTCGAACCTACGATGAATTCACCAATAAGCTGATTGATAGGTTCGACACTAAGGATCCTGAAGTGAGATTTCGCGAGCTTGCACAATTGAAGCAGCATGGCTCCTTGGATTCTTACATAGCTGATTTCCAAAAGCTTTCCATGATGGTGCCCAACATCACTGAAAGAAGATTGGTTGTATTGTTTTCTGAAGGATTGGTTGAACCCTCGAAAGGGTGGGTTAAAGCTTTCGATCCACCAAGTCTCAAAGAAGCAATCAAAAAGTCTTAAAGTATGGAGTTATCAGCCCCTAGGCCTAAATTTCCACCAAATCCCTTTGGCCACAAGAAGGATAAGAAGCATTTTTCAAATCAGCACAAGAGGTTTCCACCCAAGTTGACTGATGAGCAACGTGAACAGCTTAGAAAGGAGGGAAAGTGTTATACATGTTTGGAGCCTTGGATCAAGGGTCATATATGTCCTGGAAGAGGGCGTTCTAATCAAATGGAGGCCTATTTTGATTATAGATCAGAATCTGATATGTCTGATCAGCAATCTTATTTTGGGGACAGCGAGGACGAGAGAGCTCCAGAAGAGTCTGATCATGAGCAAGGAGTTGGGGGCCCTATTGCCCAACTCTCTAGTTTTCAAAAGAACGAATCTTTCAAGGTTCGTGGCGGGGTTGGAGGTCACCGAATTGTTGCCTTGATTGACACTGGGGCAACACATAATTTCATTGACGAAGCAGTGGTTGCAAAGAGAGGTCTCAAAACTGAAGAATTTGAAGGTTTCAAAGTCATGGTGGTTGATGGGTTTCATATTTCTTGCAACCAAAGAGTTCCTAACATGTCCATGCAGTTAGGCAACTATGAAGTCAAAGATGACTTCTATGTAGTTACTATTGGTGATACAGATGTCGTACTTGGTATTCAGTGGTTACACTCACTTGGTGAAATCTCTCTCAACCTACAAACAATGGAGCTCAAGTTCCAATCTGATGGAAAGAAGGTGGTGCTTAGAGGAATGTCCAATGGTGGTCCTCGGATTGTGTCTTTCAAAAGAATGGAGAGGCTAATTCGACACGATCAAGTTGAGTGGGCTGCGGAATGTATGGTTCTTCCAGCTAGTCCAGTTGAAACAAAGAGGGATTATCCTCCAGAAATCTAGTCTATACTCACCAAGAAGAGTAAAGTGTTTGCTGATCTACCTCCTGGGCCGCCTCCTGAAAGGGGTGTTGAGCATGTCATTGAACTAAAGGAAGGGGCCAAGCCAGTCATCACTACACCATATCGGTATCCTAAGAAGCAGAAGGACGAGATCGAGAAAAACATAAAAGAACTCTTGGAGATGGGCTTCATTCGTCCAAGCAAGAGTCCCTTCGCTTCAACAGTAGTTCTTGTGAAGAAGAAGGATGGCACCATCCGCATGTGTGTGGATTATCGTGCCTTGAATCAAAGCACAATCAAAAATCGGTACCCCATTCCCCGGATAGATGAGCTCATTGACGAGCTACATGGTGCCAAGTTCTTTTCAAAAATTGATTTGAGGTCGGGCTACTATCAAATTCGGATGAGGGGGTCAGATGTTGAGAAGACGACATTCAAATGCCACTATGGTCATTTCGAGTTTTTAGTCATGCCTTTTGGGTTGACTAATGCTCCAGCCACCTTCTAGTCTTGTATGAACAGAGTTTTTCAGAAACAGTTGAGGAAGTTTGTGTTAATCTTTTTTGATGATATCCTCATCTTCAGCAAGACGTTGGAAGAACATCTCAAGCACTTGGAGGAAGTGCTTAGCATCCTAGAATCAGAAAGTTTGTTTGCCAAAGAGTCCAAATGTGAATTTGGAATGAAGGAGCTGCTCTACCTTGGTCACATAATCAGTGTTGATGGGGTGAAGCTTGATCCTGAAAAGATCAAAGCAATAGTTGATTGGCCACCTCCAGAGAACTTGACTCATTTGAAAGGGTTTTTGGGTCTTTGTGGCTTTTATAGAAGATTTGTGAAGGGCTACTCTCAAAGTGCTGCTCCTCTTACTGACCTCACTAAAAAGGGGGCTTTCTTTTGGTCAGAAAAGGCTCAAAGTGTTTTTGATAAGTTCAAGAAGATCATGAGTTCTTGTCCAGTATTGGCCATACCAGATTTCTCCAAGCCTTTCGAGTTACAGAGTGATACATCCGAAGAAGGTGTTGGGGCTGTTTTGATGCAAGATAAGCATCCCATTGTGTTTGAAAGTAGGAAACTAAGGGGTGTTGAAAGGACCTACTCTATCTATGACAAGGAAATGCTTGCAATCATGCATGCATTAGCTAAGTTCAGACAATATCTGGTGGGGAGCAAATTCGTGGTCAAGACTGATCATAATAGTCTCAAGCACTTCATGCATCAAAAGGATTTGAATGAAAGACAACAAAAGTGGGTGAGTAAGCTTCAAGCTTACAATTTTGACATTGAGTATGTCAAAGGGAAAAACAACATTGTGGCGGATGCTCTATCTAGGAGGCCTCATTTGAGCTCATTATGTGAGCTTAGTGCTGATTGGAAGGAGATGTTGCTTGCTGATTATACCAAAAATCAGTTTGCAACCAGCATCATTGAAGGTATTTTCCATGACGAAAGGTACAAGGTGGTTGATGGTTTGATACACTATAAGGGAAGGAATTGTTTGGTGACTGATTCTAAGCTCAAAAAGAAAATTTTGATGACTTCCAATGACATCCCACTTGCTGGTCATCAAGGTTACTTCAAGACGTATAGGCAGATTCGGAAGAGGTTTTCTTGGAAGGGGTTGAAGGAGGAAGTCCAACGCTACATCAAGGAGTGTCCCACTTGTCAGATGAACAAAAATGAGCATTCTCTTCCAACTGGTCTGTTGCAATCTCTCCCCATTCCCAACCAAAAATGGGAAAGTATATCAATGGACTTTATCACAGGGTTGCCAAAGGTTCAAGGAAAAGACTATATCTACGTTGCAGTGGACAGATTAACAAAGTTTGCTCACTTCTTTGCAATCACTAGCACATTTTCAGCAGCTCAAGTTGCAGATTTGTTTTTCCATGAAGTGTTTAGATTGCATGGGTTGCCGAAAAACATTGTGAGTGATAGGGACACCAAGTTCCTAAGCACCTTTTGGCAAGAGGTTTTCAGGATGAGTGGTACAGTGCTTACTCCAAGCACTAGCTATCACCCTCAAACTGATGGTCAAACAGAGATAGTGAACAAATGGTTGGAGGGCTATCTCAGAAATTATGACTCGGAGCAGCAAAGGGCACAGGTGAAATGGCTCCACATTGGAGAGTATTGCTACAATTCATCCTTCCACATGTCAATAAGGATGTCTCCATTCATGGCTTTCTATGGTTATGAGGCTCCTAACTTTGTTGATTTGGTGTTTGGTGATAGCAAAGCCCCTCAAGCCAAGGATTGGTTGCAGCAAAGTCAAAATATTTTGAAGCCCTTGAAGAACAACCTTCAAATAGCACAAAATCAGCAGAAGATGTACGCTGATCAGCAGTGTGTTGAGCGTTCATTTGAGGTTCGTGATATGGTTTATCTTCGACTTCAACCTTACAGACAGTCTACACTCAAGAAGAGTGGAGCTGAGAAGCTAAAACCTCGCTTCTATGGGCCATTCAAACTCATCAGAAAGGTTGGAGCAGTGGCTTATGAGTTGGAACTACCATGGAGTAGTAAGGTTCACAATGTTTTCCATGTGTCTCACCTCAAGAAAGCGCTTGGACACAATGTTGTTGCTTCATCACAGTTGCCTCCCTTGGACGAAGAAGGACAGTTGACTTTGATTCCAGAGGATATTATTAATTCCAAAGAGCGTTCCTTGAGGAGAAGAACAATCAAAGAGTACTTGGTGAAGTGGAAGAACTTGCCTTTGGAGGATGCAACTTGGGAGAATGAGGAGATTCTGAAGCATCCAGATTGTTGTTTTAGTAGTACTATCAGCAATTCTCCTCTCTATCTTTCATTTACTTTATTGTACTTCCTGCTGCATAAGTGGAAGAGGCTGGCTTGCCGCCTATTTACTTTCAGTTAGTAGTTGTAGGGACCCTCTAACCATATGCTCGCCATCATTCGGCGCCATCCTTGATTAGAGTTACTTCAGCTCATCTTGCATTATATCCTCTGACCATATGCTCGTCTGTCATAGACACATTTTTGGTTAGAGTTCCCTTCCAGTTTGCATCTGCATTAGATCCTCTGACCAAATGCTCACACCTTGCCCACATTGGGATCCTGGTGTACATCCTAGTTAGAGTTGCTTTCCGCATCGTTTTGGTTTAGAGCTAACCTTAACGGGTGCGTGTTGATTGTAATTTGTAATTGAAAAACAAAAAAAAATTGTCCGTTCATTCCAGAGAAAAAGTGGAAAAGAGTGTTGGAAAGAGTGAGTGGAAAGTGAGGAGTGAGACAAAGAAAGAGGACAGCGGAAAAGAGTATTGCAGCCTGAAATGGAAAGAGGAATATGTAGCCTCTACTAATGCAGATAATGAAGTAGCAGCCAAGACATGCCATGAGGAAGGCATGGAGGAAAAAGAAGAAAAGATAGAGGTGAGCAATGAAAAGGTCACAATGGATGGCGAAGAGGATTTGTTACCATGTTTGTTGATGATTGAGGAAGAATGGATGTTGAAACTCATTGATGCAGCGAAAGGAGAAGAGCGAGAAGTTGCAGCTAACGAGGAGGTGAAAGACATCACAGTGAATTTTGATGTTGCAGCTGCAAGCGAAGATGAGGTAAATCAATTCAGTGATGTTATTTTATTTTCAGATGCAGTAGTAAAAGGTGAGATGGATGGAAGACAAGAGCGTGTTGTAGGCGTTGTGTATTTGCTAGTAGAGATTGTGGAGGATGTTGTAGGGTTTTGGTGGAGGTGGTCAATTAGAGGTGGAACCCATGGAGGAGAAGATAAGTGTGGAAAGCATTTGGCAGAGGAGGTCGGACTTTGGTGGACATGAGTCCACGAGAGGGAAAAGGAGGAAGATGCGATGATGGTGGAGGATGGTGGTGCGTGTTCCGGCACAATGCTAGAAAAAGCGAAAGAAAAATTGATCTTCAACACTTGCACAGTGAAGGAGTTCACTGCAGGTTGATAGCAACCTGGAAGAGTAGTGCAACTACCCAACTCCACGATTGTGAGCCTATGCTCACAATCTTTCTACCCAACATGTCTAATGCAAAAGAATTCCATGCAAATGGACTATCAGCATCAACCAAAAAGATTTGCAGTTTAATTTTCAGTTTTGTCTTGTTGGTTCTCTTTTGGCAAGCAAACTCGGATACGACCTGTGGAAATGGCAAAGACATTCAATGAGAAAATATTGCCACATTGGAATACGTTGGCACTAGTAAAATTTCCAAAAGCTCAAAGAATCGTTGGTAAAGAATGTTACAGGGTTCCATCGTAGTCGACACATCACAAAGTTGAGGATGAGTGGATTTACATGTCGATGGTAGCTTCCAGAGTCCAATTCAAAATAGATTTTGGTGGTCGATTTGAACGACATTATTGTCAATTGTTGACAAAATGTTGTGTAACATGTATTGGGTTTCTCATCAACCAATGTGCTACCAAAGTGGTGTATAGTTCCATTTGTCAGTAAAGAAAAATCTATGCCAACACAGACTTCAAGGGACTGTATCAAGCCATTTTAATCTAACTATGACCAGCTGGTCGCGCCATTGATAGAAAATAAAATAAGACAGCACCCACATGTTATGAAGGAGGACAATTTAAAACAAAATCAAAGTAAATCAGAACACCAAAAAGCCCATGCCTATTAAGAATTAGACCATTTTATTAATGAAAAGAACTGTTTTGCAATCCACGTGAGAATGGAAGACAAAGGGACACGTGGAAGATCAGGGAAATGAAGGGGTTTAGTTAATACCAAATCTACGTAGAAGAGGAGGACGCGGATTTAAAAAGAGTTTCTCTTTCATTCAAAAAAGGATGATCTGCGAAGAGAAGAAAAATCAGTCCTATACATGGCAGGGTCGATCTAGACTGAAGGCCGATTTTAGAAGAAAGAGTAAAAGGGGGCAGATGTTTGAGAAAATAAAAAGATAGCACGGGGAAACTGAGGGTTAAAGTAGTGGAGGAAGGGACAGTCTTATGGTGGAGGGGTGGAATGGAATGGAATAGTGGAAGGAATCAATGGAAGGGGATATGGGGAATGAATGGAAGGGGCATCGAATGGAATGCCATATGCAGAAATAGAGGATCGAGGAGTGAAGGGGGAAGGTGCAAGTAAGGGGTGCTAGCTATAAAGGAGGAATGAATGAGCAAAGAAAGAGAGATTGCAAGGAGAGAAGGCATGTGAATAGCCTTGATTTGTAATTGCTTGTAAACTTTATGTTGCAGAAATGCTATATATGTTGTGTGAGTTAAATTAACTAAAACATAGTTGCTACATAGTTGTGGTTTTCTTTGTTGAGTGATTGAGAAAGGCAGGAGTGAGGCCATTGAATGTCAAAGATAGTATTTTGAGTAATACAATTGTTATTTGTTGAACGATGAATTGAAGGAAAATTTTGTGTGCTAGTTTATTTTGTATTTGTGAGTGGTTAAGCAAAGGGGAGTAGACCCTCTTGCGTCATATGGTCTCTTAATTTGATGGTGTCCATTGAAGAGTCTATTGAAACCTTACAAAATAGCTTTATATGGTCTCTTGGGATCTCTTCTACAAAGCTTTCTTTTTGTGAGACTCCTTACATGAATACAAATATAATGGAAGAAATTATTGAATGAAACAAGAAATAATAATGGATAGGTTAGCTATAGCTAGGGATCATCATTGTTCTAGCCATATCATCATTTTAATTAAACAAATATTCATCTTTGGATTAAATTAAATAAAGGAAAGATTAGACCTAATGTTTCTCTATGAAGTGATCTATGCCTATTAATAGTTTACTATTGTTCTATTATTGTTAAGATGCCTAGCAAGTTTATCATGTTTTGTTTTATTGTACTTTGTTATTGGACTTGATAAACCCAATAACTGTGTACATGTGTCTTATAAAGTATTATGTAGAAAAGATATCCTTAGGATATTATATCATGTCATTAATTAACCATGAGTCTATGAAAGGTGATATATGTTGAAAGATATTTTGACTAGATTAGGTATTATAAACACCATGTTGATAGCAATAAACCAATTTACATTTGAATCCTTGTTGGATTCATACATGCCTCAAACCTTTGTTTTAGAGACTATGTGAAATGATATGAACTCTTTTAAGGGTAATTGTGTACTTGTTCCATCCAATTGTATTTATTATAGGAAAAGAGGATACTCATGTAGTCTAAAATGTGTGATTATCATCTTAGAATATATTTTGAGTATATAGATTATATGTAATTCAACGATGAATGACTACATAGTATGGGATATGCATGTCATTCACTAGGTAAATGTTATGTCAACACATGATAATAATAATTTTGTAAATTTAATGTTGAAGTTACATGTAAGTGATTAAAAAATCTATATTAAAGAAAATGGGTTACATATAGAATAGCATTAGTTTCTTCAATTGTAAATTCCTGATATGTATGTATGTATAGTTCTTGTCGTAATTTTGCTTGGAAAAATGATTGTCTTGAAATTACTTGTTAATTTAAAATAAAATTGAAAAGAGAGAGATCTATGAATTAGAAGAAGAAATGCATGTAGATGAAGTAAAAAAATAAAAATATATATATAGAAACATTATGAAAAATAAATATATTCAATATCAATTTCTTCAATTATAGATTATGTGTTTTTTGAGTTGTGATGCAGATGCATCTCATGCTACTAAGAACAGTAGCTAGTTTACAAGGGGAGAAATGTTCTATGACTTTTTCCCCAAGAGAAGAGAAAATTATGAAATAACCCTTTAGAATTAAAAGAGAGATTAAAAAAATAAAGGATATTATGATTCTTTGGTTAAAATGGACATTAATAAAGAAAAGTTATATAAATTTCTTTAAAAGGGGAGGAATATTAAATAATTATTAAAAGGAAACTCTTGTGAAAGGGTGTGATGGTTTGGAAAATACCCCTTAAAAGGATATATAAGGAATTCATGTGAGATTTGGATAGGGCATGGAAAACATTCAAGGAAGAAGAAAGTGGTTTGGTGAGCTATGGGCATTAGAGAAGGGGGCACA
>VDFB02085834.1:0-13612 GCA_007258455.2 Sequoia sempervirens
ACTTTTAGAGTCCTATGAATCTAGGTGATAGTTTTGAATATTTGTGAGTTCTTAAGAAAGTTCAATTTAGGGTTACTATATTAAAATCACCTTCTCTCCTACATTAAAGGCTTTTGGGGTTTTATTTAAGTAGAATTTCTCTTTTTTCTATCGTAACTTCTCTTAATCTTTATTGAATCTAAGTCTCTTGTTATTTTAGCTCTTGAATCTTGTCTAGACCAATCATGGCTTCATTTTCTAATCTCACCCCATTCAATGGTGTCTTGTAATTTCTTTCATATAAAGCAACATATCATGCCATCCTTACATATTTTTTATGATTACTATAAGAAAACTCAACCAAAGGTAAGAAGTATTCCCACTATGCTTCATAGCCCATCATATATATCCTTAATGTGTCCTTCAAAATCTAATTTACTCGCTCTATCTACTAGTTATTTTTGGGTGATACATGTTGAGGTGTGAACTTTTGTCAAAAATTTCCTAAAACATGTTCTAAAATATATAAGTAAATGAATCTTAATTGAAAATAATTTTAGTCAATATTCCATGAAGTCTAATAAAATTATATCTAGATATAGTTGGGAACTTAAATCTAGAATTTATTGCATCTTGAGTTAGTAATAAATGTGTTACATCATGAGTTCATTCATCATAACTAGGATTACATAATGTTCTTTAAGACTTTTTACAATATTTATAGATATCCTGTCCAAAGTCCACTCCAAAATGTCATTAAGATGTTGTAAGCCTATTGAATGTCTATGCAATTCAAAAATAAAATCACATTCTATGATCTCCATTTTTAAATGTAATTTTCAAAAATAAAATCACATTCTATTGTCTCCCTTTTTTAATGTAATTTTCTCTTATTCTTACTCACTATGAATTCACAATTCAATTTCAATCTCTAATTTTCCACACCATCTTCCTTCCATCTCAATTCTTGATTGACTTCAATAATCCTTTTTCCTATAATATAGAATAATTACATGGTCAATATTAATATTGATATTGAAATTTGAAATATCAACCTCAATGACCCATTCCTTAGTGTTGGACCATGATTTGATAAAAGTAAGAATACACATTAATCTAACCATTTAAATTATAAATTAATCAATTAATCCTTAATAGGATCACCATTACTTAATTAGAATGTCATAAAGACATGATGCAAGATTATTGAATTCCTTTATTGTATTATGGAAAGGTCTTCAAGTTAGGAACATACTAGGTCATCAAGTGAAATCGGATTATTGAATTCCTTCATTGTATTTGGAAAGTTCTTCAAGTTAGGAACATACTAGGTCATCTAGTGAGCTCTTGTAGAAGATAATAGTTGCTAATGATGTTTACCCTTGCTACGAGAGATAGCATGATACCATGTTTGCTACCAAAGATACCATGTTGCTAAAGATGACAATAGTTAATGAAGTACAATAAAATAATATGGTCTTATAAGAACTATAATTTTCTTTCGTTATTCATTCTAAGAATCTCTTAAAATAGAAGAATAAAATAATATGGTCTTATAATAAGAATAATTTCCTTTCATTAGTCATCCTCAAAATCTCTTAAAATAGACATTTTATTTTATTTAGGTCTGTTAATAATTTCAAGCTTAAAATATTTAGATCTAAAAATAACTCCAAACTTAGAGTTTTTTATGGAACAAGTTGTGTATTAAGAATTGATCTTTTAAAATGGGCATTTTATTTTCTTTAGGCCTACTAATAATGTCAAGCTTAAACAATTATATTTAGATCTAAATATACTTCCTAGACTTTAGCCAAGTTGTGTAATAAGAGTTGACTTGTGTCAATTTGTCAAATTTTTATGGGCTTTACAAAGAGTACATGTAGCCAACTTTGATTGAATCAATCTCTTACTTCTTAAGGTTTTAGATATCTTTGAAAAAATTTAGTCATCAATCTCTTGCTTCTTAAGGTTTTAGATATCTTTGAAAAAATTTAGTCATGCATATGTGCATGATTTTATTATGTAATTTGGCTTTATCAAATTCTTTAAGTTTGAGTTTCATGTAATATGGTCCCCAAGGTGTTTGATATACACTAACTCTTAGTAAGTAGATCATTTTTTTACTATAACTCTTAGTGTCTAAATCATCTAGTTACTCTTAGGGAGGTTATCCATCTCTTATGTTCCATCAAGTATAGGTGTTGTGGTAGGAGCATAAAAAAGGGCTAGAGAATAAATAAGGCAAAGAATATGGGAAGAGGAATCAGGAGAATTTAAGTAATGTGAGGAAGGGACATGATACTACTTGGAGGGAGGATAGATACAAGTGAAGGAAAAGAGGAATGGATAACACTAGTAGGATAGGATGATAGGATGGCACTTAGTAGATTGAATGTAAGGTTTGGGTACAATGCTAGTGGGAAGACTATAGTCAACAATAAGGATGAGGGCTAGTCAGGGCATTAGAGGGAGGAACATAAGGAGTGATTGTATGGAATATTGAAATAGGATCAAATATGAAACTCCAAAAAAATTATTATTTTTTATTTAGAAATAAAATTAGAAATAAATCCTAACAACCATTACCTAAGGGGTATAAGATTAAATGGATTACCAAGATGGAATTCAAAATAAACATAGCCTTTTAAATAATATTGGATACATAAATCAAATAAGTAATAATAGTAAAGAACCTAATACTATAATTTGAAACAAGAACACTAAACATTTTTTTTCTTTTCAAAACTAAATTGTGCTAAAAGATCTAAAGCTATGCTATATTATTCAATCTAGAACTAACAATCTCTACCCAAGTGTTTTGAAGTAAATTGTGCTAAATGATATTAATCAAAAGAGATTAAATACTTAGTTAATTGAAAGTGGTAATAGATTTCTACGATTCAATCAACCCTAGTCAGATATTTTGAAGTAAATTGTGGTAAATGATAAAAAATATACTATATGAATGAAGTAAATTTTGCTAAATGATCCAAAACTATACTATAAGATTGATTCTAAAACTAATAAGCTGGTTGATTCTAGAACTAATAAGCTCTGTCATATGATTAATTATAGAACTAATAAGCTCTACCCAAAGGTTGACTAGCTTGTTCTCTATTTTGGGTCAAATTTATACATGTGAAAGTAATATCAACTTCTACGTCAATGATCATGACCCACACATTTGATCTACACATAAAAATGATTTATAAATATATTGGTATTTAAAATTCATTCACCTTAATTTCTGATAAATAATAAGCATAAAAACTAATAATAAGCATAAAAAGTGTTGATGAACACATTTGAGAGCTTTTAAGGATCTTCTTCTTCTATCAACCCTTAGATCCAAATTAATGGGAGATTTTAATTTTAATTTGACTAAATATTAGGAATTAATGTCCAATCCTAAAAAAATCATTTATTCAAGCATTAATTAGTGTACTTTAACTTATTCTGAAATCAAATGCATACATAAAATTTAATCCTCATTAAAGTTCTGAGATGTATTAAGAATGTGAATATGTTCTAGACATTGTCAAAAGATCATAGCCTAAACAAGGTTTCATAGTCATCCTTTCCAGCCACTCACGTGCATTGTGCCAGCCATGCTCTTGCTATTTAACACAACCACAATTTTTTTTACAATTCCGGTCCTTTCTATGTTGGATTTTGTACAGAAAGAAACCCAATTTTGAAATAAAAATATACGCTAATTCACTTTTAATTTTTTTGGGGGAAAAATGATAAATTCCACTGAAATTTATATAAGAAATAAACACAAGTGTCACAAAAAATAATTAAATCTCTCAATATTTATTATAGTTCAAAAATAAGATCCTATAGTCAGGGCCAAATGATAATAATTTTATTCAGGTTGTTCAAATGCTTTTTGCAGATGCCTCTACTTGTATCACCATTAATGGCTGCTAGTCTCTTGCCTTTGGGCTTTTTTCGTTCCATTTGGCAAGGATTCCCTCTTGCTCCCTCTCTTTATGTGCTTGCCACTGGAGGATTTGGTTACCTCTTGGCCAATGCAGTTTCTCAGTAGCGTGTCAAAGGCATTTCGCTGCCCAATTCTCAAGCCCAACTGGTTAATGACCATTTTGCTAATGACTCTTTCCTCACTCTCCTGGAGGAAGAATACAATATCAAGGTGGCTCTGGAATGTTTCAATACATTCTTCCTTGCGTCTAACTCTCAGTGGCATAAAACTCTGTGTTATCGCAAATCTGTGTTACCCATCCCTCCCTTGTTTCAACAATACGGGTGGAAGTGGATTGGGCTAGGAGAATTTTTTTGATTCCTAGGCATTCCCTTTGCTCTTCAAGCTTCTCCAACCGAGTTGTGGCAAGTTATTCTCACCAGAGTTGAGAAAAAGCTCACATATTGGATCACTAAGCCCCTCTCTCTGGCAGGGGAATTCTAGGTTTGCTCCAAAATTCTTGTAGCTACCCATGTTTATTATTCTTCTTGTTGGGCTCCTTCAAAAGTGGCTTATAGTAAGCTTGAAAAGCTACTCTGGGACTTTCTTTGGGATTCTGTTGAGTCCCATAGAGGGTTTCACCGTGTTGCTTGGGAATTTTGTTTCCTTCCCAGAGATTCTAGAGGTCTTGGGTTGCTCTCCACTCAACAACAAGGGACTACCTTGTGTGTAAAATGGATAATTTGTGCCCTTACTGGAGATGAGGCCTAGAAAATTCTCCTCAAGCATTGTATTCAATCAAGATTTCCTGTTCACAAACCCACCTAGAAGGGGATTGGTTTTCAAACCCTTTTGGTCATGAATGAACCAGTTCAGATTGTGGGGACTTTTGTGGCCAAAAGCATTTGGAGAGCTTGGGAGGCAGTTAAGACTTGGCTCTGCTGGGTTGGCTATGGATTCCGTGATGGGCTCTCGCTCAATCAACATAATGTTTGGTGGTCGCCTCTGTTTGCTAGCAATGGCCAGCCTTTGGCTAAATCGCGTTGGCTTAAGGTGCTTAGATTCCATAAGAAAGACATTCAAACTTTACAACAAATATTTCACAAACCCATAATGCGCATCATGCCATGGGAAGATTTGTGTGCCCTTTACAAACTTCAAAACTAGGACTGTGTTACTTATGATGGTGTGGTGAATGCTATTCCTACAGAAATGATTCATAAGGTGGGAATTCGTGGGACCAAGCCCTGGTGGAAGGACTAGAAGTGGTACCTAGATACCCCTTTTAGAAACTACAAGCCTAGGCTTGGCTATAGGTGGCTTTCACCGCACTTTCCTATGATTGAAAGTCTGAACCAAAGGTGGCTTCTTCAATATCCCGCTCATGTCTGGTGAAAAAGATTCTCTGCCACTTGGTCTACAAGTGTTGAGCCGAAGCTTGCCCACTTTGCTTGGTGTATACTTTTCCAAGGCTTGCCTGTGGATTCTCGGCTTGTTCACTTAGGGGTCCAAGACTCTCATTGCCTTTTTTGTGGGAAAGGTGAGTCTTTCAAGCATCTCTTTTGGTTTTGCACCAGAGCTCAACAATTTTGGACTTCGATTCATGACTTCTTTCAGCCCTTTAGACTGGAGCCTTTTTCTTGGCATATGATTCTGCTGGGTGACTCGCCTAAACTTCCTGCTAAGTCATTAGGGGAAATTTACATAAAAAATGGGCCTCCTAAGGAACTCTAAAAAAACAAAAATTATCTCATATAATACAAATTATTTAAATATAAAAAATATAAATTATTTAACTACATGAGTTAAGTGGGGACACACGTTTCTATTATAATTCCTTAAAAAACTGAAGTCCATGATTTTTAAAAGTGGTAACATATATTTATATTATAATTTATTAAAAAACTCAAGTTCACTTTCTTCATTATTTATTTTTTATTTAAAAACTCTTAAACTCAAGTTTGGTAACTTATATTTCTATTATAATTTATTTAAAAAGTCAAATTCACTTTCTTTTCTTAATTATTTTTTTTAAATTATTTGTTTTTTTTTAAAAAGTGGCAAAGTAAAAGTAACTTTAGATATTTTATTTTTTACTTAGTATTTTATTTTATATATATATATATATATGATTTTATAGATTTAGATTTATTATGTTCTGTACATTTATTTAAATAAACATGTTTATAGGTTTTATAATAGTGTATCTATATTTAAAAAAGTATTGAGAGATATCTTTTTTCCATAGTCTCATTGATTTTCTCATTTTCTTTCCTTTGCAATTTTTTTTGGTTTTTAATTTTTAATTTTTCCAATTATTTTTTCCATAGTTTCATGATTTTCTCCAACTTTTTCTCCTTCCAACAGTTTCCAATTTTTTTGGTTTTGCTTATTCTATTTTGTCCGATTTGATTTTGGTTTTTTAATTTATTCCAATTTACTTGATAAATTATCATGAGAACAATTTTTAATTTCTTTTGGTTTTTTTTTTCCCTTTTTTTGTTTTTATTTTATTTTATTTTTGCTATATATTTTCACAAAGATTGTAGAGCACCTCTCAACATAAATAGTGGTAAAGTTTATTTTACTTTATACTTAATATTTTATTTTATATATTAAATCGCATTTCATATTATAGATTTAGATTTATTATTTTAAATATGTTTATAACAAGTTTAATAATTATGCCGATAGGCATTCTACATGTGGGGATGAGAGCACTCATTTTGTTTGTGTAAATATATAGAAAAAAATAAAAAATAAAAACCAAAAAATAAATTAGAAATGGTGGAAGCAAAAAAGTGGAGAAAATTAAAAAAATTATGAAACTAATGGAATTTTATTTTGAAAGTGGAAATTAAAAAATAAAATTAGCATACATAAAGTGTAGGTGGATGAAATTTTTATTTTTCGGCCACTTCATAAATGATTTTATGATTTTTAAAGTTTTAATGTTTTTATATTTTTCTTAAAGAATAATTTATTTTTTTTGAAAATATAAAAATTTCTATAATAGAACTTAATAGAACTTAAGAATATAAATCTAAAAAACAAAAAGAATATTTTATGTTTAGAAAGATGAATGAGATAGAATAGGATATGTAGAGTTAAATTAACCATCATGAGTTAGTTCATAAGATTTTAGAAAGTTTTATTTTATAAAATAAATATTTTTATTTTTATTTTGGATGATGTCACCGTATAGGTTGATGTCATCTTTTAGTTGATTTTTGATAACTTAAAAAGCTAATGATGTCATCCTTAGGAGGCCCATTTTTTATGTAAATTTCTCCTAATGATACCAACACAGCACACTTCCGAGTTGGAAATCCCTCTTCACTATCACAGGAAAGACATAAATGCTTGCATATTTGCTCATACTCAAATGGATAAAAATGTTTTTTTGTATTCTAAAGCTATTATTTGTTCTAATGTGCTCTTATAGATTTAGGTGCAAGCAAACAAAGTCACACTTGAGGTGGTTGCTTGCAAGTGTTTTTGGAGACCGGCAGGCGTACACCGTTATTATTGTTCACTGGGGTGCCAACCGCCCACCTCGCTCCCATGGAGTTGATTGCCTTCTAGAGGCAATAGAAGTGGCTTTGTCGCCCCCACTCTCCAACCTCCTGCGGCATGGTCTCACCCTCCTAGGTGAACTGCTCTCCTCCAGTGGGCTAGGCGGGGTGGCCCTCTGATGACCCTCCTACTTACGGCCCCGGTTAGCCAAATTGGAAAAAAAATTAAACTTGCACTTGACAATGGGGAGTGGCTTTGTGCCCCACTCTCAACCTCCTCTTTTGTGGCATGGTTCTCACCCTCCTAGGTGAACTGCTCTCCTCCTCGGAGTGGGCTAGGCGGGGGTGGCCCCTCCCCGATGTCCCCACTCCTGCGCCGGCTTGAGTTAGCCAGATTCTGGCAAAAAAAAATTGCAGCTTGCACTTGCAATCTCGCCTCAACGCGAGGAAGATAAAGATAAAGAAAAAGAAGATGATGATGCTTGGGGTCCTCCTCCTGACATAACTCCAGACCCCACTAATGTATGGGGGAAGAAGATCCATGACATAGACCCTCCTAGCTTTGCCGACACCGCTTTGGCCACTTAATGGCCTTTTTCTTGTTTGTTATTATGGACTTTTGGGCTCCACCCATGTGATTGGTTTTTTTTTGCTTTTATGGGTTTCACCCATGTGACTCTCGGGGTGTGCCTTCTTACCACCCACTTTTTTTTGTGAATATATATTTTAATCTCTAAATTAATATAGATTAATGCCTATTAATAAAAAAAAAAAAATCTCTCAAAATTGACATTTATTTGAAATGATTTTTTTTCCCCAATACTGCCTTGTAAAATCAATGTAAGGTTAAAAGGCTTTGCTTTGCTGAAAGCACAACAAAAATCTATAGAAAAATGAATAAATTATTTTTCAAAACTATAAACTAGTAATTAGTTTTCGAAGGATTTGCCAAACGCTATGAATCTCCAAATATTTTGGATAGAATTTCTTTCATTAATTTTAGAGCAGAACAAAATAAAGAAAGTTGTATAAATAAATTCTAAAAATGGAAAAAGCATTCTAAAATTGATACTTAAAATAGATTGACAAGCATGCATTATCCTAATACTTTTGCATGAAGAAAACAATAACATATAAATAGAAGATATTTCTTACATTTTGTACGCTGATCATTTCATTTTGATGCTAGGAGAGCACTGATATCTTCCATGGGGACATGGACATGGTTGAGGAAAAGAAATGGCAGACATGTGTTGGTAAGTGAATTATATTTGTTATGAAGGGACCTAAGCCACCACCTCCTGATGATATAATTGTAGTTAAGAAAGTATTCCTTCTGTTGTTGGGCCAATCAGAATCAAGATCAAAGGCCCATATCCTGCACCAAAAGATGGAGATCAAGTATCTGAGCAGCCATGACCTGATAAATAAGGTAAGATCTGCTCTCTTGCTGAAAACACCAAATATTTAATATTAGAGGTAGATGTTCCCAAATGTGGGCTCAACGATTAGGAAGAAATTGATAGTAAATACAAGAAGAGAAAAATGGGTGCAACAAGTAATGAGGTGAACAAGGCCAAAGGCACAAGGATGATTATGATGAGGCCTTTGGTAAAACAACAAGGCTCATGTTCCAGGAGGTTTGATAGAACCTTCAGCAAGCTCAAGGGAGAAAATAAAAAGAAGACACTCGTATTTCAGAATATTAGATATATTTTGTAGCTTTGATCAAGAACTTATTAGAGTGAGGAGGACGGCAAAGATCCAACAAAGAATGAGTTTCAACTATTGGAGAATATGTGAACATTTTTATTTGGTATTTTTATATATTAGATATCAAGAACCTAGAAATAGGTTTGCAAATGAGGCAAGCCTACAGTTTTAAAAGAGGAAAGGCCTATTAATGTAAAGGGATTCTATGAGAGAGCATACCATTACAAGTGTATGGAGTGAAAATCTATGTATATCTTTACATTGTAATAGATGCAAAAAAAATATGTTTGCAAATATTAAGTTCTTTCTGCTCATCTGTCAATTAATTTACTGTTAATTTAAGGATCTGATTTGTTTTGGTCTCCACACATTGTCGTATACCAAACATTCTACCAATATTAATTGTTATTTTTTAATATTACTTAATCAATATCAACTTAATAACAAGTCAGAACAATATTTATAATAAATTAAGTTTATCAATTAAATCATTTGAATGAATATCTATTTGTTCTAGAGGTACAAAGATGTACATAGAAAGTACTTTGATTACTGTCCTAAACATGGGTTCTGGTTGTTGACCTATATTTAACATCATGATCAAATCCATGGCTATGATTATGAGACCTAAATTTGTTAAACTTTTGAGTGGCTGAATTCTTATCATATTAGTTTCCCATTATATTGCATCAAGTTTCACTGTCATAGCGAAATCAAGGACTATATTTGAGAACACCAATCTCAAGTTTCACTGTAATGAGGCTATACGTAATGATATGATTAAATATTTGAATATTTTCTCATATATTACAAGAATAAAAGGGGTTTATCAACTCAAAAATGTGCAACATTTCAATATGAATAAATTCGACTCCAATTCACTTTTGATTGAGAATAAGCATTAGTGATTTTTTATTCAATCAATAGTGAATAATAAGGGGTTTTCATATATGGCTTGCAATATTGACATCACGTTTATCGAAGTGATTAAGCTAATACGTGTTGACTTTGAGAGTGAAATTTTTAAAATTTTCATAGTTAAAATCAGGATAACAACTAATGAAGGATTTGCTGCAAGTGTTTATTCACACAAGGATAAGATGTATGGGCTTCACCATGGTGATGAATGTGTTGACAAGAATGAAAGTATAGACATGAATTTTTAGTTTGAATAATTTGTCTTTGATTTTGATACTAATGATCATGTAAATACATATGAGAACCTATTTCTTTAGTGTAAGGTAAGTAGTATTCCTCGTGAAGGAGGATACAAGGTGAGGTTGCCTAAGTCAGTGAAGGAGAAGAACACCAATATTATAATTTGGATTATAATAGTTGATTACAATAGGTTGCAATGATGAACTAAAAATAAAAAGGTAATTTAAAGGCTATGTTTCTTCATATGAAACTATGTCTCAAAAGACTTATTTTTGTGCCAATGATAAAGATTTAGACTTAGAGTCATGATTATGATTCAAAGAAGGGAGTTTATATCAATAGTAATTTGGGTGTTTGCATAGACCGAGTATGAGATTATGATGGGACAAATAGTGACAATGATGAAAAATCTATTGGATGAAATTTTATATTTATACTTAATTTAAATTTGTATGGAAAGAGTGTTAATATGTACAACTCAAATATAAATGAGTATGGAATCATCTTTTGTCTTAGCAGTTCCTAATTCACCCATGTCTGCCTTAGTGAACATTTATACCTTTTATAGTGGATGTGGACTAACCTTTGTGGTCCACATGTCAATTTTTTGGAATTTATGTGATGATAGGTGGTAGGCCCCATAGATTTTATCTATAGGTTTGTATCTACCTATAAAGGTTTACATGGATCATTCAATTGATTATGGCTTGCCACATGTCACCCCTAATTTTGGTAGGCCTAATCTTATATCTAGTTGGCTTACTTTGTGATAACAACAAGTATTTAGTTCTCTATGGAATATATGTGCTCCCCTTTCAGTGGGCACATCCTTTTGAATGTGGCATAGTTTTTGAGATCATAACTTGGATGTGTGGTGCTTACTAGTTGATGGTGCATAAACTTTCATACTGGTCCACTCTTCAAATGTTCACTTCTAGTGAGATGTTATGTGTTGCTTATAGAAGTCCATGTCTATCTTTTTCAATCAATTATAGATACCTCTAGTTGATTTACCAATATCCCTTATATTATAATGGTACTTGTTGATTGTGCCACTTCTACCTTTAAATTATTACCCTATATATGAGTGAAATGTATTTAGTTTCTTTTATGGTTTCTTTTTAGATTTTATTTTTGTTCTATTATGTTGAGCTCCTACCTACATAGATTTATTGAGATTATTGGTCTAGCATGAACATCTCTATCTTTTATATGACTATGGATTATTCCTTAGATTTAAAACAATTATCGTTATAGCCTACCCTTTGTAGTGCTAGACATCTGCATACAATAAACATCAATTTTTCTACATGTACATTGATATGATGGGTGTAAGGAAGATATAGCATTACTGAAATAGCTAATGGGGACATATTTTTTCTTGATATGCATTAAACTCTCACCATGTGGTCGTCACATGGACTCATTTCATAATAACATTTTTTTATGTTTTCTTTCCTCGTTTCTTGTGTAATATCCTTGGTTATCCTATCATAGGAAAATATTTAGATATCTAGTGAAACTAATAGGATACTCTACTACCATGGCATGGCCATGAGTATAATTTTTTATGGTGTTTTTTATGATGGTGTCTTGTATTTTCTTCTTTAGGGTTGTACATTATACTTTAGGCGGTTTTATTTCCACAATGGACATATTGTAGGAGTGCTCACTTTTAATCAATAATTTTCTTGTCTTGGTGCATTTACAAGACATGAAACATGTAGGTTATCCATTCTTTGTTGGGATACCATATTACCACTTGTCTCTTATTTTAATTTGATACTTGTTTTGTGGGCCCACCTTTAAAAGTTGTATTTTATCCTCAAGATGATAGCTACCACTTATGGGCATGCTGGATTACCCACTTCTATTATTAGGACTTGATGGATTGAATTTAGATACCTATATTGATTTGTGCCACTTCTATTATTGGGACTTGATGGATTGAATTTAGCACTTCACATTGGTTGTACTCCTAGGCGGGGAGGTTGACTTGTTGGCCTAATTCTTAGTCTTCTATGTGTGTTCTTCTTTTCCATTGTACTAAAAGAATAAATCTATATCCATGATTGCAAAAGCTGACTTATGTGCATGCATGATAATTTGGATTAGTCTCTATATTCATTATATAAATATTTTTTATAATATGTTCCTAGGGTTGGTCTTCTTAATGGCAATGTGTGTTCTTCTTCTTTTTCCATTGTACTATTGCAAAGTGACTTATGTGCATGCATGATAATTTGAATTAGTCTCTATATCATTATATAAATGTACATAATATGTTCTAGGGTTGATACTTGATTTTCTAATATATTGTACCTTAGGTTATCTAAATATTTTATAATATATTCCTAGGGTTGGTCTTTTGCACCAATTTTCTAATATATTGTACCTTAGGTTATCCATAGGGTTTCTAATATATTATACCTTAGGTTATCATAGGGTATAAAATTATAAATTTGCTTGATTTGTAAGGGATGAAACATGTTTTAAAAATAATAAGAAAGAATTAGTAAAATAAGGTTTATCTAAAGTGAATTTCCCCATGATTACATCTATAGCGTTTGAATGGATCTTTTGAGGCCAATTACTAGTTACTCTTGCCATATTTGAGTTATCTGATGTAATGAGAAGGATATTCATGTATGAAATAATCCTAATACATTAAAATAATGGTATTTTTTTATATCATGTGGGGTTTTATTTATTTGAGATTAATGGTATTGTTTTATATCATGTGGGGTTTTGTGGGGTTTTATTTATTTGAGATTAATGGTATTGTTTTATATCATGTGGGGTTTTATTTATTTGAGATGAATTATTGAAATGTGTTTGCTTATAGGTTTCCTTGGTATTTTCATTTGTATGAATATACAAGCTATGTTATGTTATTGATTTACTTATTTACTTTCATCTTCATTACAAGCTATGACTTAGTTTCCAAATGGAGCATGTACGGAGCATGTACTAGTATTATTGATGAGAGGCCAAACAACTTTCAATGGTTTTTCAATGTTTTAATTATAGCTTTGTAGAATAATTATATCTTTGTAGAATAGAAGTAGTTTAGTTTCTTCATTGATCTCATGATCTAGTGGTATAATCTACACCTAATATTTATTAGTCTCAAACTAATATTTGTATGGGATCATGATGGTATGTCTAGAACCTTGCTCACAACTCAAGAGAACTCATTTCTATGAATGCTTGAAATGAGAACTCATTTCTATGTGTGCAACTCGAGAGAACTCATTTCATTTCTCTGAATGCTTGAAATGATAACTCATTTCTATGAATACTTGAAATTGATGTTATG
>VDFB02085835.1:0-12060 GCA_007258455.2 Sequoia sempervirens
GTCGATTCATCTTCAGGGTTGTTGGTTTGGAAATCATCCGGGAAGGGGTTTACAGTATTGGCGTCCATTTTCCAAGTCCCAGATATTATTCTCAAGATCCGTACAGATTTGTATTTGCTGTTGCTGAGCCGTACCAAGCTATTGCTGGGCCGTACTGCCTTGTACCAGGCCGTACTTTTCACCTTGGGAAAAGCGTTTCACCTTTGAGCACTCTGTCTTCACCAACAGGGGCGTATTTACATCTGGCATCATTCTGGATCATTTGGCGGAGGGAGAAAGTGTTTTCTATTACAGCCGTACCATATCAATGATGTTTCAGTTGCTGCAAATCAGGTTTTTGATTAATATTTTGTCTTAACTTTGCCTGCATGTCAGACATCTTTCATTGTAATAGCTGTGGAATGATAATACAATCAGTAGCTATGGTTTTCTGAGTCTTTTAATGTTAGATTTGGGTTTATTGTATTGGTTAGAGATTTTATATCATTTTTCTTTCAAAATCGCATTTTACCTTTATGCACAAAAACACCAAAAAAACCAAAAACGTCAAAACAAGAAAAAACACAGACAGTTTCAGGGATCAGTTAGAACAGGGGTTTCTACAGTGGTATCAGAGCTAAATCCTGCCATCCTGAGGGTTTAGCATTCTTATGCAGCCACAAGAGGTTGGGCCTCACATATATTATACTCGCAGGAGAGCATTGATTGACAAGCAACAGGGTTTGGACAGGCAGCCGGGTACCATGGCTGACAGAATAGATATTCCTCAAAACCCTAGGGATCAGGATGATGTAGAGGTTCTACACACTCTTAGAGATTTACGAGCAGGTCAACGGCAGTCCAACGATGTGCTACAACAGTTGACAGTGGCGATCCAAAGATTAGGTACGCTGAGGAGACCGTCACCACATCGTGACGAGGACAAGAGTGATGCAGGATCACGGAGAGCACCTAGGACTGTTTCATGGATGACAGACAGGCCAACTAGGCCTACTTTTGTGAGGCAGGAGGCCGATGAGGCTACTGCAGGTGAGGAGCAGGAGGAGTTGTTCGCAAATACACATATGGCAGCGAACGAGGAGTGGGAGTTAGTACCACCTGATGTCAGAGAGAGGATCACTTTTGACCGACTCATCACACAAAGGAGAGAACATCACAGAGGTCGACAAGATTGGAGACCTAGACATCAGAACAATGATCTGAAGCATGCTACAAACAGACTCACTCTAGCGATGTTCGACGGTAGTTGCAAGGTTACAGCCTAGGCCTGGATCAGTAAGCTAGACACTTTCCTCACATTGCGTCCTATGGCTGAGAGGGATGCTATCAGGTATGCGACATTGCATCTTGAGGGGGTAGCTTACGACTGGTGGCACCACGGGATGGTGATGCTCCAGCACAATCGGATCACCTCATATCAGGAGTTTGTTGACAGGTTGGTGGAACGATTTGACAGGAAGGATCCAGAATCCTATTTTAGAGATTTGGCTCAGTTGCGACAGAGTGGCAGTTTGGAGTCTTACATAGGTGACTTCCAGCGACTGTCAGTTATGGTTCCTAATATATCAGAGAGGCGGCTTGTAGTGCTTTTCATGGAGGGACTGATGGAACCATTGAGAGGTTGGATCAAAGCCTTTGATCATCCTTCGTTACAGGAAGCTATGAAGAAGGCACGTAGTATGGAGTTGGCAACACCATCCAGCAAATTCAACTCAAAGAACACTTCTTCATTCAGGGACAATAAAGGATTTAATAAGAATAACCAGAGATCTGATTTTAAGAGTGACTCGAAGGGGAAATCAGCAGCACCACCCTTGGATCGCGAGGCTCTTAATGATTTACGCAGGAAGAAGCTTTGCTTCTACTGCAAAGGTCCATATGATGCCAACCATGATTGTCCTTTGCAGCCTAAGGGCAAGGCCAATCGAGTGATGTGGGTATTAAATTGAATGCGAGGTTCGAGCAGTGAGAGTTAGAGAGTCGAGTCCGGAGAGCCGGAGCTAAAGGCCCGGCCGAGTCGAGCCAGTTGGGGAGGCCGCGACTATCTAGCGATGGCCGAAGGTTCATTAGGACTTCGTGGAGTTTTTAGCGCATTGAAGGTCATCACCCGCTTCTTGACACGAGGAGCCACCCACAATTTTATTGATGCTAGATTTGTGGAGAAGCGCAGACTCATAATTGAGGAGTTCGAAGGCATTAGGGTTAAGGTGGCCGATGGGTACACTCTCAGGTGTGAACGTATGATTAAGGATCTTCCCTTGCGCTTGAATAACTATGAATTCAAGGCTGATTATTACGTGGTGAACATGGGGGATATCGATCTAGTCTTGGGCATGAAGTGGCTTCATTCCCTTGAGGAAGTCACTCTTCGTCTCAAAGACATGGAGATTCGGTTTGATGTGGATGGGAAGACGCATATCCTGAAGGCCATTCGGGACAGTAATGTCAGGACTATTTCCTTCCGTCGGATGGAGAGACTCATGCGACATGACATGGTAGAGTGGGCTGCCGAGTGCACATTGGCACCTATACAGGAGGGACAGCATAAGGCAGAGTATCATCCTGACATTCAGCAGTTGAGAATCAAGAATGAGAAGGTTTTCAGTGATATTCCACCAAGGAGACCTCCAAACAAGGGCATTGAGCACATTATAGAGCTAGAGGAGGGCGCTAAGCCCGTCATGATTACTCCGTACAAGCATCCTAAGCGGCTTAAGGATGAGATAGAGAAGACTATCAAGGAGCTGCTTGCGATGGGTCACATTCAACCAAGTAAATCACCATTCGCTTCTTCAGTTGTCCTAGTGAAGAAGGAGGATGGCACCCTTCGCATGTGCATAGATTACAGGGTCCTGAATAAGAGGACTATTAAGAACAGATATCCTATACCCCGCATAGATGAGCTTATTGATGAGCTTCATGGTGCATGTTATTTCACGAAGATAGATTTGAGGTCAGGGTATCACCAAATTAGAGTTCGTGAGCAGGATATTGAGAAGACTGCATTCCGTTGTCATTGTGGGCACTTCGAGTTTGTGGTGATGCCATTTGGGCTCACCAACGCGCCAGCGACTTTTCATTCCACCATGAACAGGGTCTTCCACTCACTACTGAGGAGATTTGTACTTGTCTTCTTCGATGACATTTTGATTTACAGCAGGACTTGGCAGGAGCATTTGGCTCATCTTGAGACAATACTCAACATTTTGGAGAGGGAATCCTTGTACGCCAAGGAGTCCAAATGTGATTTGGGGATGACCGAGTTGCTCTACTTAGGTCATATCATCAGTGCAGAGGGAGTGTGGATGGATCCTGAGAAGATCCGTGCTATTATAGATTGGCCTACTCCGGTGAACCTTACACAGCTGCAAGGATTTCTTGGTTTGTGTGGTTTTTATTGCAGATTTGTGAATGGTTATTCACGACATGCAGCACCTATGACGGATCTGTTGAAAAAAGGTGCATTCTATTGGAATCCTGAGGCACAGGAGTGTTTCGTGAGGTTCAAGGAGTTGATGACTACGTGTCCAGTGTTGGCACTACCAGATTTTTCGAAGCCTTTTGAGCTTCAATGCGATGCTTTGGGTGAGGGCATTGGAGCGGGTGCTTACAAGACAAGCAATCTCATTGTTTATTATGAAATAAAACTCGTGAGGACCGTAGAGACTCTACAAAGATTTATGATATGAGATGCTACCATAATGCATGCCTTGGCCAAATTTAGCAAAAGATCTTAGGCGTGAAGTTTTGCATTAAACCCGGCCTGCCGCTTTGAGGCATACTCGGGCAGCTAGATCTCACGATCGCCGCCAGGCGGGGTGAGTAAATCACAGGCATACATTCTTGATATTCCCCATCAAAGGCACCCAGAATGTAGTGGCCGACGCTCTCTCACACAGGCCTTATCTGAGCTCTATGGTTCACATTGCAGAGGACTGGAGGCATTTGATTGTGGCAGAGTATGCCAAAGACACTTGGGCATCCAGTATTGTTGAGGGATCGATGGTTGACACCAGATACACGCTTGTGAATGACTTGATCATTTACAAGAACAGGATTTATTTGATCCCAGGATCAGAGATGAAGAACACTATCATGCGAGCCTTTCATGATGTACCTACAGCAGGACATCCCGGGTACTTCAAAACGTACAGACAGATTCGAGAGAGATTTACATGGAAGGGACTTAAGGTAGATGTTCTTCAATATGTGCGTGAGTGCCCTGTTTGTCAGCAGAACAAGCAGGAGAACACGTATCCGGCAGGATTGTTGCAGCCACTTCCGATTCCTGACAGGAAGTGGGAATGCCTGTCGATGGATTTCATACGGGCTTGCCTAAAGCCCAAGGATGGGATTGCATATATGTAGTTGTGGCTCGGCTGACGAAGTATGCCCACTTCTTTCCAATTACCACTACCTACACAACTACACAGGTAGCAGAGGTCTTCTTCCGTGAGGTATTCAGACTACATGGGTTTCCTTGGAGCATAGTGAGCTATGTGATAGCTTCCGTCTCGAAATACTCCGCAGTGGAGGTGTTCGACTTAGACCGAAATAATTGCCAACTAATTACCACCCGCAGACCGATGGTCAGACGGAGATAGTGAATAAATGGGTGGAAGGTTACCTCCGGAACTATATTGCAAGGCAACAAAAGACATGGGTCAAGTGGATATATTTGTGCGAGTATTGTTATAATACTACCTTCCACATGACCATTCAGATGTCCCCCTTCATGGCGTTGTACGGTTATGAGGCACCTAGCTTTCTGGATTTGCTACTAAGTGACAGTAGAGTGCCGAGTGCTGGAGATTTGTTGCAGGAGAGTCAGGACACTATGAGGGCTCTCAAGGAGAATATTGCTAAGGCACAGAATCAGCAGAAGCAGTACGCAGATCAGAAGAGGACAGAGAGGTCTTTTGAGGTGGGTGACATGGTTTATCTTATGCTGCAGCCCTACCGACAGTCTACTCTTAGGAAGAGTGGTTCAGAGAAGCTTAAGCCACGATATTATGGTCCTTTCAGGATTCTGAGGCGTGTTGGAGAGGTGGCTTATGAGCTAGAGCTCCCGGCAGAGAGCAAGGTCCACAATGTTTTTCACGTGTCACGTCTCAAGAAGGCGTTGGGACACCGTGTGGTACCTTCGGCAGTTTTACCTCCCTTAGATGATGAGGAAAGTTGATCTTAGTACCCGAGTCTATCCTGGAGTACAGAGAGAGACAGTTGCGTAGGACTATCAAGGAATATTTGGTGAAATGGAGAGATTTGCCATTGGAGGATGCTACGTGGGAGAGCGAGGATATTTTGCAGCATCCAGAGTTGAGATTGCTTGAGGACAAGTACCTGTGAGGGTGGATCAGAATGTCCTCTGGGGCTGACATCTCTGTAGCTTATGATTAGCCTATTATGCCACCCTCGTGAGGGCCGATAGGGATGGATAGAGGGTCTGATGGAGCTATTTGGCTTTAGTTTTACCGCTGGCTTGCTCGAGCTCATCTGCATTTACTTTTGCCTTACTTGCTATTTTTAGCAGTATTTGGCATTCAACGGAGCACCCCTGCTATTTTTAGCAGTATGGTTTGGTCATGTGCAGAATCACTCACTTATTCACCAGCTTCAGACGGTTCGAGAATCGGACATATTTTGAGGGAGATATTAATATTTTAATTGTTAAATTAAATATTAATTATCGAAGTTCATATTATAAAGTTATAATATTAATTAATATTATAACTTAAGTGATTGTATCAAGGGGTTGACCATCATTGAAGGGGGCCACTTTTAATTATAATTTATAATTAAAAGTGAGATTGAAACTATTGAAAAATTAAAAAGAAAAGTTCGAATTTATTTAAATGATGCCTAATTGAGAAAATTCGAACTTTTGAGGGATATAAGGGTTTTCATTGGGATTTGAGATTATTATGATTGAAATCGAATTTTTGTTGAGTCTTTCTTCTGAGAACAGAGCCAAGGGTTCCAGTTTTCAACTTGCATTGGAGAACGTGCAATCTTCAGTGTGTGCAGTTCAGAGGCTGTGAAATATCAGCTGATTTATTGCCAGTCAGAGAGATACCTTCATCCAGAGGTTATCACAGAGCTTCACAGTCGATTCATCTTCAGGGTTTTTGGTTTGGAAATCATCCGGAAAGGGGTTTACAGTATTGGCGTCCATTTTCCAAGTCCCAGATATTATTCTCAAGATCTGTACAGATTTGTATTTGCTGTTGCTGAGCCGTACCAAGCTGTTGTTGGGCCGTACTACCTTGTACCAGGCTGTACTTTTCACCTTGGGAAAAGCGCTTCACCTTTGAGCACTTTGTCTTCACCAACAGGGGCGTATTTACATCTGGCATCATTCTGGATCATTTGACAGAGGGAGAAAGTGTTTTCTACTACAGCCGTACCATATCAATGATGTTTCAGTTGCTGCAAATCAGGTTTTTGATTAATATTTTGTCTTAACTTTGCCTGCATGTCAGACATCTTTCATTGTAATAGCTGAGGAACGATAATACAATCAGTAGCTATGGTTTTCTGAGTCTTTTATTGTTAGATCTGGGTTTATTGTATTGATTAGAGATTTTATATCATTTTTCTTTCAAAATCGCATTTTACCTTTATGCACAAAAACACCAAAAAAACCAAAAAACGTCAAAACAAGCAAAAACACAGACAGTTTCAGAGATCAGTTAGAACAGGGGTTTCAGCTGATTTATTGCCAGTCAGAGAGATACCTTCATCTAGAGGTTATCACAGAGCTTCACAGTCGATTCATCTTCAGGGTTTTTGGTTTGGAAATCATCCGAAAAGGGGTTTACAGTATTGGCGTCCATTTTCCAAGTCCCAGATATTATTCTCAAGATCCACGCATTTGTATTTGCTGCTGTTTGCCGCATCAGTCAAGTGTCGGTCAGACGCTTTGTACCAAGTCAGATTTTCACCTTTGGGAAAGCGCTTTCACCTTGAGCACTCTAGACATTCAACAAACAGGGCGATTTACATCCGCATCATTCTCGATCATTTGACTCCGAGGGAGAGCGGCTTACTACAAACAAGTATTCATATCAATGATGCTCAGCCATGCAAATCAGGTTTTGATTAATATTTTGTCTTAACTTTGCCTGCATGTCAGACATCTTTCATTGTAATAGCTGAGGAACGATAATACAATCAGTAGCTATGGTTTTCTGAGTCTTTTATTGTTAGATCTGGGTTTATCGTATTGATTAGAGATTTTATATCATTTTTCTTTCAAAATTGCATTTTACCTTTATGCACAAAAACACCAAAAAAACCAAACGCCCAGACTGGTAGTGAACAGCACCCCTCTTAGTGTTAAGGGGGCATCCCCAGGATAGGTACTCCCGCCGAAGACCCCGGACACGTGGCTGGGAAAACCACTCGGACAGACCTACGTCACCTTCTGATAGGGGCCCGCATCAAGACATCACAGCCCACCATGCTCCGCGAGTCTCGACCTCGAGACCTCCAGCTCTGATACCAAGTTAGTTACTGTTGCACCAAAAGCCTGGACTGGTAGTGAACAGCACCCATCTTAGTGTTAAGGGGGCACCCCCAGGATAGGTACTCCCGCTGAAGACCCCGGACACGTGGCTGGGAAAACTGCTTGGACAGACCTACGTCACCTTCCGATAGGGGCCCGCATCGGGACATCACATTTCTCTCGGCATGCTGCACCACTTATAGATTTGACAAAGAAAGGTGCTTTTGAGTGGACTCCTCAGGCATAGGAGTGTTTTGAGAAGTTCAAGGTTTTAATGACTACTTGCCCAATCTTGGCATTACCGAATTTCACGAGACCCTTTGAGCTTCATTGTGATGCTTTTGGTGAAGGCATAGGCACAATACTTATGCAGGACAAGCATCCGATTGCCTATGAGAGCAAGAAGTTGAGGGTTCTAGAGAGGAGCTACAGCATTTATGACAAGGAGATGTTAGCCATCATGCACGAGTTGGCTAAGTTCAGGCAGTATCTAGTTGGCAGCAAGTTCACTGTAAGGACTGATCATAATAGCCTGAAGCATTTCCTTGGACAGCGGGACTTGAATGATCGCCAACAGAAATGGGTTAGCAGATTACAGTCATATGACTTTGACATCTCTTATGTCAAAGGATTGTAGAATTTTGTTGTTGACGCCTTGTCTTGCAGACCTCATTTGTGCTCCTTGGTTGTGATTGCAGAGGATTGGAGGCATTTGATAATTGCTGAGTATGCCAAGAATCCGTGGGCTTCTGGTATTGTTGATGGTTCAGTGTAGGATAGCAGGTACTCCATTGTGAATGATCTAATCATTTACAAAGGGAGAATTTTCTTGATACCTAGTTCAGATGTGAAGAACACAATTTTGGGAGCCTTCCATGATTCGCCTACAACTGGTCATCCCGGGTACTTCAAAACTTACAAGCAGATATGGGAACAATTCACCTGGAAAGGACTCAAGTAAGATGTTCTTCGTTATGTGAGAGAGTGCCCTGTTTGTCAACAGAACAAACAAGAACATACCTATCCTGCAAGGTTGCTTCAGCCACTTCCAATTCCTCACAGGAAGTGGGAATGTGTATTAATGGATTTCATTACAAGCTTTCCAAAAGCCCAAGGGAGGGATTGTATATATGTTGTCATTGATCGGTTGACAAAGTACACTCACTTCTTTCCAATTATGACTACATATTTAGCTACGCAGGTTGCAGAGTTGTTCTTCCGAGAGGTATTCAGATTGCATGGCTTACCTCGGAGCATAGTTAGTGACAGGGATAGTCGGTTCATGAGTAACTTTTGGCAGGAATTATTCAAACTATGTGGAACCGAACTTACTCCCAGTACCAGTTACCACCCATAGACTGATGGCCAGAAAGAAATCGTTAATAAATGGGTGGAGGAATACCTATGGAATTACATAGCAAGGCAGCAAAAGGCTTGGGTCAAGTGGATATACCTGTGCAAGTATTGCTATAATTCCACTTACCACATGTTTATCCAAATGACCCCCTTTCATGGCACTATATGGATATGAGGCACCCAACTTCCTCGATTTGGTGTTGAGTGACAGCAGGGTGCCTAGTGCTAGGGATCTTTTGTAGGAGAACCAAGACATTATGAGAGCTCTCAAGGAGAATATTCAGAAGGCATAGAATCAGCAGAAGCAGTATGCTAATCAGAGGAGGGTTGAGCGATCTTTTCTAACAAGAGACACCAATCTCTTCTAATGAGAGGCACCAACCTCCCGATCTCTTCAATATGAGGCACCAACCTCAATCACAACAAGTCTTTGTCTTCCTCCAAAACTGCTCTAACAAATCTGTTCAAATGTTCATTGAGATCTGATATAAATCACCTTGAAGAGTCTTCTATAAACCTGCCTTAAATCACTTTTAGGATCTGCTATAAATCTGCTTTAAATCACCTGAAAGATCTGCTATAAATCTGCCTTAAATCACCTTCAGGGTCTGCTATAAATCTTCCTTAAATCACATCCAAGACCTACTCTAAATCTCACATAAAGGTCTACTCCAAATTAGACACAATGTCTGCTATAAATCTCTCATAAAGGTCTGCTCCAAATCAGGCACAATGCCAAAAGTAGGTTGGCCAAGATTTGACATAAAATTTATTTTAAATATTTAATTTCACCTTTCAAAGTAGGCTGGCCATCTTTGATAAATATTAATTTAATGTGAGGTCGGCCATCCATGGGAGATAGCCCTTCCTTAAGAGGTCGGCCCCTTTAATTAATTTCTTCCTTTTAAATCTAGCGCTGCCATAATTAAATGGAGGTTGGCCATAAATACATTAAATCAAACTCTTATTATTCCTTGTCTTCAATCAATGAACTTTTCACCACAGAAGACTTCCTTTGACATTAACGATAATAATTCTAACAATTTTGTCCATACGCCGTTGACATCAATGACAATATTTCCAAATATAAACAAACCTAATGCTTAAATAAATGAGTCTAATTCAAAGGACTTAAGCAAATAAGTGTGAAATTTACTGGAAAAGAACTGAAAACAGCAGCAACAAAAATGAGACCAAATAAAATAATACACCTGGAGAAACTCTCAAATGGGAAAAACTCTAGTAAAGGTGAGCTTCAAACTTTTCATATAGCAATAATTCAACATTACAAGTAGGATTATGTCTCTAGGACCGAACTCATGGAAGGATGAACAGCAAAATTCCACACCTACAGCATGCCTGCAACACCAAGAAAACTCTGTTTTTAAGCCTGCAAAATCCTTCTATGAATATTTAGGAAGGAAATAACATGAACTAGCCTTTGTAGAAGGCCCTCCCTTTGTTTATATAACTTTTAAAATCCATATGGGGTGTTTTTCCTTGCACATAACACTTGGAAAGGGAAGAGATGCCATTTGCAACCATTGCTCTATCTGAAATCAGTGATTTCATTGCCAACACCAAAAACTAAAAAGCTTTGTTTTCCAACACTTCCCTGAATTTCTGACTTCATGAGATGCTCCGGATTAACCCAAGGTAATCTATAATACAGGGGAATGCCCAGTTGGCTTCAAAACCATCATCCACAAGATTTTCCAAGTCTTCTAACGTCTTGGCTGAAATTAACAGCAACCAACCAATCAAGATCCAATTCACAGATGACACCTTCCCAATTATAAGGATTTTGGTCTCCAAAAGCTTAGGAAGTCAAGTGAGGAAATTTCTGCCCCACATCCTCTTTTGGGTACCACTTTTCCTTTCTTGACAACTGCCCCTTCAGTCCAATTAGCCAAGTCTCATGTATCCCACTACAAGTCCTCTCTCCTTATAAAGCACAATGTCACCATCCAACTCTCCCTGAGCTTGGAGAAGAAGATCATCAAACCTTGTTCAACAAGCATCAAAGGCTCAAACAATCATATATTCTCAGTATTCAACACCAAGTACATCTTCATGTCTTGATACAAATCTAAAATATAAAAATAGACCATATCTTAAGGGCATAGACTTCGGTGGAGTCTACCCTTTCCTAGATACAACCAAACTCAATCTTCAAACCAAATATTGACATATATTAAAAACAAAAATGAAAAGAATTGAAGCACTCACACAGTAATCTCAAAGCTATATTTTTTATGCATTAAAACGAACATCAATATCAAAGTGAGCAACTAAGAATAATGATGAAGTCATTAACATTGATTATTTAATGCATATCATATCCAAAGATACAACCAAGCTCTGTCTCCATTCTGAATACTGGTAAATAATACTGACATATATTGAAAACACAAAAGAAGAGCATCAAATCTCTCACAAAGTAATCTCAAGGCTACTTTTTTATGCATTAAAATGAGCATCAATATCAAAGTCAGTAACTAAGAATAATGATGAAAAGACATACATTCAGATAGTGTGATTTATTAATTATCATATCCTAAATCTTATCTATAAAATAAACAACTCCTGCTTTCTGTTATAGTAACCAGGAGATTTCAATTATCTTTTGAGAAAAAAAATTGGAATATATATCAGAGGGACTGGCTTCATTCCAATAGACAATAAAAATGTATGAATCATCCTTTCCAGTAATAATCTCTGTTAAAGAAATGCATCACAAAGAACATGACTTAAGATTGCCAGCAAGAGTTAATTAGAGAAGCACCTTTTCAGTTGTCTCAAAACCCTTTCTGGCTGCAGCTGCTGCATTGATAGCATAGAATGACATGGAAAGAAAAAATTAGCAACAGTGAACATTTCTCAGCAGAATACCCTTAAAACATATTAAGGCTGGTGATAGAAAAACAATATGCAAAATCATAAAGAAATGTTCTACTATACCTGCATGCCGATTCAACGAATTAGTTCTCTGCTTAAAACGTTTCTCCAAAGAATCCCAAACAAGCAATTCTCCATCCAATATACATCTGGGGGCAGAGAAAAAACAACTGAAAGTATCAAAACCCATAGCAAACCCTAGCCAAAGAAGAAGTATGTTTGATTATATTGTCAAACTAGAAAAGATTCTAGAAAATGACAGCAATAAAAAGTGTATCAGTGCACTCAACTATTGCAAG